>JAMOIN010000035.1:0-17716 GCA_024666655.1 Dascyllus trimaculatus
CAAAAAAGCTTAGCATTGTACAATGGAACACATTGTGCGCAGGCATTGGAATTTAACGAACTCCTCCCAGGATTTTTGTCCGATCTTCACCAAATTCGCTGTGTGGCATCTGCACCCCTCAAGGATGACAAGTTATTAAATTCTCGTGGATACGTCACATGGTGTGGGCGTGGCATGGCGGCCATTTTGAACAAAAAATCTCAATGGCACCCCCTAGAAAATGCTGTGCGCAGGCATTGGAATTTAACGAACTCCTCCCAGGATTTTTGTTCGATCTTCACCAAATTCGCTGTGTGGCATCTAGACCCCAGCGATCAGTGTGAAACACTGAACGCTGCCTTTGCCTTGCAGGGCAAAGGCCCTATTGTTCCTGCTCAGTTTCTTTCTTTCTTTCTTTCTTTATTAGGGCCCGAGCCCGAAAAAGGCAAAGGGCAGCGATCAGTGTGAAACACTGAACGCTGCCTTTGCCTTGCAGGGCAAAGGCCCTATTGTTCCTGCTCAGTTTCTTTCTTTCTTTCTTTCTTTCTTTCTTTCTTTCTTTCTTTTTCTTACGCCAAATTGAACCCCAATTTGACCCCCTAAACATGCTCAAAAACTCCTCAAATTTTGCACACACATCAGGACTGGCGAAAAATTTCATATTTTGGGGGAATTGCACATATGAATGGCAAAATGACTCAATAGCGCCACCTTGAAAATTGGACTTTAGTGGAGTTAATACGGCTAGTTTCACGTACAGCTATAAAATTTGGTACACAGGTACAGTAGCCCAAGACAAAACATTCCTGCTTTTGAAATTTCAAAAAGCTCCACGGCGCCCCCTAGAAAATGTGGTGCACAGGGATTGGAATTTAACGAACTCCTCCTAGGATTTTTATCCGGTCTTCACCAAATTCGCTGTGTGGCATCTGGACCCATCCAGGATGAAAAGTTATTAAAATCTTGTGGCTGCGTCACACGGTGTGGGCGTGGCATGGCAGCCATTTTCACCAATTTTGCCACATGTAATGAAATGAGTTTTGGAGGTGAAAGGATCCACCTAATATCACCAAATCCACACAAATCCTCACAAATCTCAGAAACTAATGTTTGATATACAATTCAGGAAGTGGCATGTTCAAACGGCTCCACAGTGCCCCCTACAAATATTCAAATACTCATAAAAAACCACTGCTTTGACCTACAAACATGAAATTTGGTACACATGTATAGTGTATCCAGACAAACAGATCTGTACACGTGAAATTCCAATCAGCTCCACAGCGCCCCCTAGACAATGTGGTGCTGAGACAATGGAATTTAACGAACTCCTCCCAGGATTTTCATCCCATCCCCACCAAATTCACTGTGTGGCATCTGGACCCCTTCAGGATGAAAAGTTATTAAAATCTCATGGCTGCGTCACACGGTGTGAGCGTGGCATGGCGGCCATTTTCAGCAAATTCGCCATGTGTAACGAAATGAGTTTTGGAGGTGAAGGGATCCACGTAAAATCACCAAATCCACACAAATCCTCATTAACCTCAAGACCTAATGTGTAATATACAATTCAGGAGTGGACGTGTTCAAACGGCTCCACAGCGCCCCCTACAAATATTTAATTAGTCATATAAAATCACTGCTGTATCCGACAAACATGCAAATTGGTACATACATATAGTATCCCAAGACCAACAGATTTGCACAATCGAAATTCCAATCGGCTCTACGGCGCCCCCTAGACAAGGTCGTGTGGAGACATTGGAATTTAACGAACTCCTCCCAGGATTTTTATCCCATCTTGATGAAACTGGCTGTGTGGCATCTGGACCCCTTCAGGATCAAAAGTTATTAAAATCTTGTGGCTGCGTCACATGGTGTGGGCGTGGCATGGCGGCCATTTTTAGCCTATGACCATGAAGTGTGAAATGCTCATAATTTGGCTGTACATGATCAGATTTGAATGAAACTTGATATGCTTGATGACAGGCTATCCCTCAACACTTGGGCATGGCCAAAAAGCTCCACAGCGCCCCCTACAAATTTCAAAATTTCATATAAAGTAACTGGTTTGTCCTACAGACATAAAATTTGGTCAATGTGCAGAACAGGATGACACGAACACAATTGTGTAATTTAGACATTTGGATTGTCTCCAGAGAAGCGCTGCGGGGGGGAGCGAGGGCCCGTTCGACGCTGCTTGCAGCTTTAATTTTTCTTACGCCAAATTGAACCCCAATTTGACCCCCTAAACATGCTCAAAAACTCCTCAAATTTTGCACACACATCAGGACTGGTGAAAAATTTGATATTTTGGGGGAATTACACATATGAATGGCAAAATGACTCAATAGCGCCACCTTGTAAATTCGACTTTAGTGGAGTTAATACGGCTAGTTTCACGTACAGCTATAAAATTTGGTACACAGGTACAGTAGCCCCAGACAAAAACATTCCTGCTTTTGAAATTTTGAAAAAGCTCCACGGCGCCCCTAGAAAACATGGTGCGCAGGCATTGGAATTTAACGAACTCCTCCTAGGATTTTTTTCCGGTCTTCACCAAATTCACTGTGTGTCATCTGGACCCCTTCAGGATCAAAAGTTATTAAAATCTCGTGGCTATGTCACGCAGTGTGGGCGTGGCATGGCAGCCATTTTCACCAATTTTGCCACATGGAATGAAATGAGTTTTGGAGGTGAAGGGATCCACCTAATATCACCAAATCCACACAAATCCTCACAAATCTCAAAAACTAATGTTTGATATACAATTCAGGAAATGGCATGTTCAAACGGCTCCACAGCGCCCCCTACAAATATTCAAATACTCATAAAAAACTACTGCTTTGACCTACAAACATGAAATTTGGTACACATGTATAGTGTATCAAACAGATCTGTACACTTGAAATTTCAATTGGCTTCACAGCGCCCCCTAGACAATGTGGTGCTGAGACATTGGAATTTAACGAACTCCTCCCAGGATTTTCATCCCATCTCCACCAAATTGGCTGTGTGGCATCTAGACCCCTTCAGGATCAAAAGTTATTAAAATCTTCTGCCTCTGTCACACGGTGTGGGCGTGACAGGGCGGCCATTTTGAGCGTGTGGCCATGAAGTGTGAAATGCTCATAACTTGACTGCACATGGCCGAATATGAATGAAACTTGATATGCTTGATGACAGGCTATCCCTCAACACTGTGGCGCACTTAAACAGCTCCACAGCGCCCCCTACAAAATTTTTAAATTTCATATAAAATCACTGGTTTGTCGTACAGACATGAAATTTGGTACATGTGCAGAGCAGGATGAGACGAACACAATTGCGTGCTTTAGACATTCCCATCGTCTCCACAGCGGCGTTGCGGGGGGGGAGCGAGGGCCCGTCCAACGCTGCTTGCAGCTTTAATAATAATATTTATTATTGTTCGGAAAAAATCCTTTATTTAATATTTGTTGATAATTAGTCCTTTAATATTTAAATCACGAACTACTGATTTTTATTTTAAATTATCTATTTTCACTAGAATTTTTTTTTTTTCATTTTTAGCAAATACTGCTTCCTTTGGACATTTTTCTCAAGTGTGTGAAGTTTAAATTACTGAAAAGCGTTATCAGTCATGCTGCTTCAGCGTAATAATGTTTGCAGAGGTGATATTACTGCAAGCACGAACTGATCTAATACCTGGAATAAATGTAAATTAAAGCTGCAAGCAGCGATGAACGGGTCCTCGCACCCCTTGCTGGTCGGCGACCCCAAGCACGTCCGTCAGGCCATGCTGCGACCGGGAGCGCATTTAGGCCCATGAATGCAACCAGGGCTGGATTCTGAACACACAGGTCAAATTTCTGGCAGTTTGGATTATTACAGACTGTTTATGCAGCACTTACTGTCCATCCAACAGGTGGCGCTATCACTGCGACTGTATATTGGTCTATGGAAATCATCAGGGCTGTAACCTGATCACACATTTAAAGTTTGAGGCAGATAGCAGCACATACAGGGGATTTAACAAGACTTCCTCCTTTCTGGCGAAGCATCAAAGTTCAGTCGGCCGCCGTGTCCACGCCCTTTGGGTTTGGCATACTATTTTCACATATTGTCAACCTGAAGATGTGTTCCATATATTGGCACAATTTCAGATGTTTTGGAGTTATCGTCTGTGAGCAATTCATTTCTGAAAATGAGCAAAAACAGCAAAAATCTGACATTGAAATCAAAATGGCCGACTTCCTGTTGGGCTTAGAGAATGGGTCCAAGAGACTTTTTTGTTGACACTGATGTGTTACATATGCATGCCAAATTTTGTAGACGTAGGTTAAATTTGATGAGTGGGCCATTTTTTAAAATGCTGCAGGGGGCCCTATGCCACATGCTGTGAATGTATTTTGGCACATGGATGTGGTCAGGGCAGGAGTGTGATTAAACATGCAAAGTTTGAGGCAGATTGGAGCAAGCAGAGGATATTTACACAGCAGTTGATGTTTCATGGGGAAGCATCAAACTTCAGGGGGTCGCTATGGCCAAACCCTTTGACCTTGAAAGAATCTTTTTATAACTTTTGATCATAATGTCCT
This sequence comes from Dascyllus trimaculatus, assembly GCA_024666655.1. Taxonomy (NCBI): domain Eukaryota; kingdom Metazoa; phylum Chordata; class Actinopteri; family Pomacentridae; genus Dascyllus; species Dascyllus trimaculatus. The sequence goes on from JAMOIN010000035.1 coordinate 4,560, forward strand.
GGTGTATATACTGGTCAAATTTGAGGTCTGCGCAAGTTATCCCCTAGGAGGAGATAGTTCTCAAAAATGAACAACATTCGTCCAAATTTGTCCAATTAATTCAAAATGGCGGACTTCCTGTTGGGTTTAGGGCGTGGCTCCAAGAGGATTTTTTGTGCGTCCTGATGTGTTCTATATGTCCCCCAAATTTTGTGGACGTAGGTTAAATGTACTGCAGGGGCTGTTTGTTAAAAATGCTGTAGGGGGCGCTATAACACGTGCTGTGCTGAGATGCATACAGTTTTCTTCCTTCAGCTGGTGGTGATGTGTGTGCAAATTTTGGTGATGTTTTGATAATTCTAATGCTGTCAAAGGCAGGTTGTTTTCATATCAACTTTGCGTTGCCACGGCAACAGCATTTCATGAAATGGCAAAGTCTTCACACTGTGCCATGATCATGGTGTGAAGACTCATCACACCAATTTTCAGAATTATTTGACTAAGTTTAGGGCAATGGGATGGGCAAATGTAATTCCAAAACATCCTGTTGCCAGTTGGTGGCGCTATGACTATTTCAAAATTTTTTAGTGTGGATGTCTTCAGACTGTACATGACATTCTGAATGTGAAGTTTGGAGCAGATAGGTTCTTGTTCAGCTGAGATATAGACCCTTGAATTTTCATGGCGAAACATCAAAATTCGCCACGGTGCCACAGACACGCCCGTCGATGAAACGTCACCATTGTCTCTGTGATTCATCATCAATGTGTTCAGGCTTATGTCAGAAGGTCTGAGGTGAATCTGGACAACAGGTTGACAACAGTACATAAAAGTATTAAAAAAGCAAAAATCCTGTTGCCACAAGGTGGCGCTATGACTGTGAGTGAATATTATCATATGGATGACATCAGCGCAGGTCTGTGATCCTACATGTAAAGTTTCATTCAGATTGGAGCATGTTCAGAGAGTTAGACCTGCACTTCCTGTGGCATGGCGAAGGATCAGTAATTCCGGGGGGCTGCCATGGCCACACCCTTTGATCGACAGTGAAGACTTTTATAACTTTTCATCAGGAAGGTCTGTTGTATGTACGGACCAAATTTCAGGTCTCTAAGACTTACCCCCTAGGAGGAGTTCATCACAGATTTTTCACAGTTAACGCAAGATATGTCACTTCCTGTTGGGTTTAGAGCGTGGCTATGATTGACTTTTTTTTCTTTCCTGATGTGCTGAATATGCCTGCCAAATTTTGTAGCTGTAGATCAAATGTCCTTCCAGTTAGTGTAATACCACTGTTTTAAATTTTGAAAGGGGGCGCTATGGAGCCATTTTGGGACACACATACACAGACCCCATAAAATATCAAATTTTTCACTGGTCCTGATGTGCATGCAGATTTTGACGCGAATCGGTGCATGTTTAGGCCCTCAAAAAAGCAATTCATTTGGCGGTAAAATAATAATAATAATAATAATAATAATAATAATAATAATAATTAAAGCTGCAAGCAGCGATGAACGGGTCCTCGCACCCCTTGCTGGTCGGCGACCCCAAGCACGTCCGTCAGGCGATGCTGCGACCGGGAGCGCATTTAGGCCTAATAATGCTACCAGGGCTGGATTCTGAACACACAGGTCAAATTTCTGCCAGATTGGATTATTACAGACTGTTTATGCAGCACTTACTGTACATCCAACAGGTGGCGCTATCACTGTGACTGTATATTGGTCTATGGAAATCATCAGGGCTGTAACCTGATCACACATTTAAAGTTTGAGGCAGATAGCAGCACATACAGGGGATTTAACAAGACTTCCTCCTTTCTGGCGAAGCATCAAAGTTCAGTCGGCCGCCATGGCCACGCCCTTTGGGTTTGGCGTATGATTTTCACATATTTTCAACCTGAAGATGTGTTCCATATATTGGCACAATTTCAGATGTTTTGGAGTTATCGTCTGTGAGCAATTAATTTGTGAAAATGAGCAAAAACAGCAAAAATCCGACATTGAAATCAAAATGGCCGACTTCCTGTTGGGCTTAGAGAATGGCTCCAAGAGACTTTTTTGTTGACACTGATGTGTTACTTATGCATGCCAAATTTTGTAGACGTAGGTTAAATTTGATGAGTGGGCCATTTTTTTAAATGCTGCAGGGGGCGCTATGCCACATGCTGTGAATGTATTTTGGCACATGGATGTGGTCAGGGCAGGAGTGTGATTAAACATGCAAAGTTTGAGGCAGATTGGAGCAAGCAGAGGATATTTACACAGCAGTTGATTTTTCATGGCGAAAGATCAAACTTCAGGGGGTTGCTATGGCCACGCCCTTTGACATTGGAGGAATCTTTTTATAACTTTTGATCATAATGTCCTGGTGTATATACTGGTCAAATTTGAGGTCTGCGTGAGTTATCCCCCAGGAGGAGATAGTTCTCAAAAATGAACAACATTCGTCAAAATTTGTCCAATTAATCCAAAATGGCGGACTTCCTGTTGGGTTTAGGGCGTGGCTCCAAGAGGATTTTTTGTGTGTCCTGATGTGTTCTATATGTCCCCCAAATTTTGGGGACGTAGGTTAAATGTACCGCGGGGGCTGTTTGTTAAAAATGCTGTAGGGGGCGCTATAGCACGTGCTGTGCTGAGATGCATACAGTTTTCTTCCTTTCGCAGGTGGTGATGTGTGTGCAAATTTTGGTGATATTTTGATAATTCTTGAGCTGTCAAAGGCAAGTTGTTTTTCTATCAACTTTGCGTTGACACAGCAACAGCGTTTTGTAAAATGCCAAAATCTTCACACTGTGCCATGATCATGGTGTGAGGACTCATCACACCAATTTTCAGAATTATTTGACCAAGTTTAGGGCAATGGGATGGGCAAAATGTAATTCCAAAACATCCTGTTGCCAGTTGGTGGCGCTATGAGTATTTCAAAATTTTTTAGTGTGGATGTCTTCAGACTGTACATGACATTCTGGATATGAAGTTTGGAGCAGATAGGTTCTTGTTCAGCTGAGATATAGGCCCTTGAAATTTCATGGCGAAACATCCAAATTCGCCACGCTGCCACAAAGACGCACTTTGATGACACGTCACCATTTTCTTTGTGATTCATCATCAATGTGTTCAGACTTATGTCAGCAGGTCTGAGGTGAATCTGGATAACGGGTTGACAACAGTACATAAAAGTATTAAAAAAGCAAAAATCCTGTTGCCACAAGGTGGCGCTATGACTGTGAGTGAATATTATCATATGGATGACATCAGCCCAGGTGTGTCATCATACATGTAAAGTTTCATTCAGATTGGAGCATGTTCAGAGAGTTCGACCTGCACTTCCTGTGGCATGGCGAAGGATCAGTGTTTCGGGGGGGCTGCCATGGCCACACCCTTTGACCGACATAGAAGATTTTTATAACTATTCATCAGGAAGGTCGTTTGTATGTACGGACCAAATTTCAGGTCTCTAAGACTTACCCCCTAGGAGGAGTTCATCACAGATTTTTCACAGTAAACGCAAGATATGTCACTTCCTGTTTGGTTTAGAGCATGGCTATGATTGACTTTTTTGTCTTTCCTGATGTGCTGAACATGCCTGCCAAATTTTGCATCCATCGATGAAATGTCCTTCCAGTTAGTCTAATAGCACTTTTTAAAATTTTGCAGGGGGCGCTATGGAGCCATTTTGGGACACACATACACAGACACCATAAAATATCAAATTTTTCACCGGTCCTGATGTGTGTGCAGATTTTGACGCGAATCGGTGCATGTTTAGGCCCTCAAAAAAGCAATTCATTTGGCGGTAAAATAATAATAATAATAATAATAATAATAATAATAATTAAAGCTGCAAGCAGCGTCGGACGGGCCCTCGCTCCTCACCGCACTCCTCTCCACACGACCTTGTCTAGGGGGCGCCGTAGAGCCAATTAGAATTTCGACTGTGCAAATCTGTTGGTCTTGGGATACTATATGTATGTACCAAATTTTTTGTTTGTAGGATAAAGCAGTGATTTTATATGACTATTTGAATATTTCTAGGGGGCGCTGTGGAGCCGTTTGACCACGTCCATTCCTGAATTGTATATTAAATATTAGGTCTTGAGATTAATGAGGATTTGTGTGGATTTGGTGATTTTACATGGATCCCTTCACCTCCAAAACCCATTTCGTTCCACATGGCGATTTTGTTCAAAATGGCCGCCATGCCACGCCCACACCATGTGACGTATCAACGAGAATTTAATAACTTTTAATCCTAGAGGGGTCTAGATGCCACACAGTGAATTTGGTGAAGATCGGAAAAAAATCCTGGGAGGAGTTCGTTAAATTCCAATGCCTGCGCACAACGTGTTCCATTGTACAATGTTAAGCTTTTTTGTTCAAAATGGCCGCCATGCCACGCCCACACCGTGTGATGCAGCCACAAGATTTTAATAACTTTTCATCCTGGAGGGGTTTAGATGCCACACAGCGAATTTGGTGAAGATCGAACAAAAATCCTGGGAGGAGTTCGTTAAATTCCAATGCCTGCGCACCACGTGTTGAAGTGGGCGAGGTTAAGCTTTTTGTTCAAAATGGCCGCCATGCCACGCCCACACCGTGTGACGTATCCACGAGATTTTAATAACTTTTCATCCTGGAGGGGTGTAGATGCCACACAGCGAATTTGGTGAAAATTGGATAAAAATCCTGGGAGGAGTTTGTTAAATTCCAATGCCTGTGCACCACGTGTTCTAGTTGGCGCTGTTTAGCTTTTTTTTTCAAAATGGCCGCCATGCCACGCCCACATCGTGTGTCGCAGCCACAAGATTTTAATAACTTTTCATCCTGGATGGGTCTAGATGCCACACAGCGAATTTGGTGAAAATCGGACAAAAATCCTAGGAGGAGTTCGTTAAATTCCAATGCCTGCACACTACGTGCTCTAGGGGGCGCTGTTGAGCCTTTTTTGAAATTTTAAAAGCAGGAATGTTTTTGTCTCGGGCTACTGTACCTGTGTACCAAATTTCATGAGTTTACGTGAAACTAGCCGTATTAACTCCACTAAAGGCCAATTTTCTAGGTGGCGCTATTGAGTCATTTTGCCATTCATATGTGTAATTCCCCCAAAATATCAAATTTTTCACCAGTCCTGATGTGTGTGCCAAATTTGGTGAGTTTTTGAGCATGTTTAGGGGGTCAAATTGAGGTTCAAAGTGGCGTAAGAAAAAGAAACCGCCAAACCGCCAAACCGCCAAACAAACCGCAAAACCGCCAAACACTAGAGGAACAATAGGGTCCTACGCACTGTAGTGCTTCGGGCCCTAATTAAAGCTGCAAGCAGCGATGAACGGGTCCTCGCACCCCTTGCTGGTCGGCGACCCCAAGCACGTCCGTCAGGCGATGCTGCGACCGGGAGCGCATTTAGGCCCATGAATGCAATAAGGGCTGGATTCTGAACACACAGGTCAAATTTCTGCCAGATTGGATTATTACAGACTGTTTATGCAGCACTTACTGTACATCCAACAGGTGGCGCTATCACTGTGACTGTATATTGGTCTATGGAAATCATCAGGGCTGTAACCTGATCACACATTTAAAGTTTGAGGCAGATAGCAGCACATACAGGGGATTTAACAAGACTTCCTCCTTTCTGGCGAAGCATCAAAGTTCAGTCGGCCGCCATGGCCACGCCCTTTGGGTTTGGCGTATGATTTTCACATATTTTCAACCTGAAGATGTGTTCCATATATGGGCACAATTTCAGATGTTTTGGAGTTATCGTCTGTGAGCAATTAATTTCTGAAAATGAGCAAAAACAGCAAAAATCCCACATTGAAATCAAAATGGCCGACTTCCTGTTGGGCTTAGAGAATGGCTCCAAGAGACTTTTTTGTTCACACTGATGTGTTACATATGCATGCCAAATTTTGTAGACGTAGGTTAAATTTGATGAGTGGGCCATTTTTTAAAATGCTGCAGGGGGCGCTATGCCACAAGCTGTGAATGTATTTTGGCACATGGATGTGGTCAGGGCAGGAGTGTGATTAAACATGCAAAGTTTGAGGCAGATTAGAGCAAGCAGAGGATATTTACACAGCAGTTGATGTTTCATGGCGAAGCATCAAACTTCAGGGGGTTGCTATGGCCACGCCCTTTGACATTGGAGGAAGCTTTTTATAACTTTTGATCATAATGTCCTGGTGTATATACTGGTCAAATTTGAGGTCTGCATGACTTATCCCCTAGGAGGAGATAGTTCTCAAAAATGAACAACATTCGTCCAAATTTGTCCAATTAATTCAAAATGCCAGACTTCCTGTTGGGTTTAGGGCGTGGCTCCAAGAGGATTTTTTGTGCATCCTGATGTGTTCTATATGTCCCCCAGATTTTGTGGACGTAGGTTAAATGTACTGCGGGGGCTGTTTGTTAAAAATGCTGTAGGTGGCGCTATAGCACGTGCTGTGCTGAGATGCATACAGTTTTCTTCCTTCAGCTGGTGGTGATGTGTGTGCAAATTTTGGTGATGTTTGGATAATTCTAGTGCTGTCAAAGCAAGTTGTTTTTCATATCAACTTTGCGTTGCCACGGCAACAGCGTTTCGTAAAATGCCAAAATCTTCACACTGTGCCATGATCATGGTGTGAAGACTCATCACACCAATTTTCAGAATTATTTGACCAAGTTTAGGGCAATGGGATGGGCAAATGTAATTGAAAAACATCCTGTTGCCAGTTGGTGGCGCTATGACTATTTCAAAATTTTTGAGTGTGGATGTCTTCAGACTGTACATGACATTCTGGATATGAAGTTTGGAGCAGATAGGTTCTTGTTCAGCTGAGATATAGGCCCTTGAAATTTCATGGCGAAACATCAAAATTCGCCACGCTGCCACAGACACGCCCTTAGATGACACGTCACCATTTTCTTTGTGATTCATCATCAATGTGTTCAGGCTTATGTCAACAGGTCTGAGGTGAATCTGGACAACGGGTTGACAACAGTACATAAAAGTATTAAAAAAGCAAAAATCCTGTTGCCACAAGGTGGCGCTATGACTGTGAGTGAATATTATCATATGGATGACATCAGCTCAGGTCTGTCATCATACATGTAAAGTTTCATTCAGATTGGAGCATGTTCAGAGAGTTAGACCTGCACTTCCTGTGGCATGGCGAAGGATCAGTAATTCCGGGGGGCTGCCATGGCCACACCCTTTGATCGACAGTGAAGACTTTTATAACTTTTCATCAGGAAGGTCTGTTGTATGTACGGACCAAATTTCAGGTCTCTAAGACTTACCCCCTAGGAGGAGTTCATCACAGATTTTTCACAGTTAACGCAAGATATGTCACTTCCTGTTGGGTTTAGAGCGTGGCTATGATTGACTTTTTTTTCTTTCCTGATGTGCTGAATATGCCTGCCAAATTTTGTAGCTGTAGATCAAATGTCCTTCCAGTTAGTGTAATACCACTGTTTTAAATTTTGAAAGGGGGCGCTATGGAGCCATTTTGGGACACACATACACAGACCCCATAAAATATCAAATTTTTCACTGGTCCTGATGTGCATGCAGATTTTGACGCGAATCGGTGCATGTTTAGGCCCTCAAAAAAGCAATTCATTTGGCGGTAAAATAATAATAATAATTAAAGCTGCAAGCAGCGTCAGACGGGCCCTCGCTCCTCACCGCACTCCTCTCCACACGACCTTGTCCAGGGGGCGCCGTAGAGCCGATTAGAATTTCGACTGTGCAAATCTGTTGGTCTTGGGATACTATATGTATGTACCAAATTTTTTGTTTGTAGGATAAAGCAGTGATTTTATATGACTATTTGAATATTTCTAGGGGGCGCTGTGGAGCCGTTTGACCACGTCCATTCCTGAATTGTATATTAAATATTAGGTCTTGAGATTAATGAGGATTTGTGTGGATTTGGTGATTTTACATGGATCCCTCCACCTCCAAAAGCCATTTCGTTCCACATGGCGATTTTGTTCAAAATGGCCGCCATGCCACGCCCACACCATGTGACGTATCCACGAGAATTTAATAACTTTTCATCCTGGAGGGGTCTAGATGCCACACAGTGAATTTGGTGAAGATCGGAAAAAAATCCTGGGAGGAGTTCGTTAAATTCCAATGCCTGCGCACAACGTGTTCCATTGTACAATGTTAAGCTTTTTTGTTCAAAATGGCTGCCATGCCACGCCCACACCGTATGATGCAGCCACAAGATTTTAATAACTTTTCATCCTGGAGGGGTGTAGATGCCACACAGGGAATTTGGTGAAGATCGGCCAAAAATCCTGGGAGGAGTTTGTTAAATTCCAATGCCTGCGCACCACGTGTTGAAGTGGGCGAGGTTAAGCTTTTTTGTTCAAAATGGCCGCCATGCCACGCCCACACCGTGTGACACAGCCACAAGATTTTCATAACTTTTCATCCTGGAGGGGTCTAGATGCCACACAGCGAATTTGGTGAAGATCGAACAAAAATCCTGGGAGGAGTTCGTTAAATTCCAATGCCTGCGCACAGCATTTTCTAGGGGGTGCCATTGAGATTTTTTGTTCAAAATGGCCGCCATGCCACGCCCACACCATGTGATGTATCCACAAGATTTTAATAACTTGTCATCCTTGAGGGGTGCAGACGCCAAACAGCGAGTTTGGTGAAGATCGGACAAAAATCCTGGGAGGAGTTCGTTAAATTCCAATGCCTGCGCACAATGTCTTCCATTTTACAATGTTAAGCTTTTTTGTTCAAAATGGCCGCGATGCCACGCCCACACCGTGTGACGCAGCCACAAGAATTTAATAACTTTTCATCCTTGAGGGGTGTAAATGCCACAGAGCGAATTTGGTGAAGATCGGCCAAAAATCTTGGGAGGAGTTCGTTACATTCCAATGCCTGCGCACCACATGTTGAAGTGGGCGAGGTTAAGCTTTTTTGTTCAAAATGGCCGCCATGCCACGCCCACACCGTGTGACGTATCCACAAGATTTTAATAACTTTTCATCCTGGAGGGGTGTAGATGCCACACAGCGAATTTGGTGAAAATTGGATAAAAATCCTGGGAGGAGTTTGTTAAATTCCAATGCCTGCGCACCACGTGTTCTAGTTGGCGCTGTTTAGCTTTTTTTTCAAAATGGCCGCCATGCCACGCCCACACCGTGTGACGCAGCCACAAGATTTTAATAACTTTTCATCCTGGAGGGGTCTAGATGCCACACAGCGAATTTGGTGAAGATCGGATAAAAATCCTGGGAGGAGTTCGATAAATTCCAATGCCTGCACAGTACGTGCTCTAGGGGGCGCTGCTGAGCCTTTTTTGAAATTTTAAAAGCAGGAATTTTTTTGTCTTGGGCTACTGTACATGTGTACCAAATTTCATGAGTTTACGTGAAACTAGCCGTATTAACTCCACTAAAGCCCAATTTTCTAGGTGGCGCTATTGAGTCATTTTGCCATTCATATGTGTAATTCCCCCAAAATATCAAATTTTTCACCAGTCTCGATGTGTGTGCCAAATTTGGTGAGTTTTTGAGCATGTTTAGGGGGTCAAATTGAGGTTCAAAGTGGCGTAAGAAAAAGAAACCGCCAAACCGCCAAACAAACCGCCAAACAAACCGCCAAACCGCCAAACACTAGAGGAACAATAGGGTCCTACGCACTGTAGTGCTTCGGGCCCTAATTAAAGCTGCAAGCAGCGATGAACGGGTCCTCGCACCCCTTGCTGGTCGGCGACCCCAAGCACGTCCGTCAGGCGATGCTGCGACCGGGAGCGCATTTAGGCCCATGAATGCAACCAGGGCTGGATTCTGAACACACAGGTCAAATTTCTGCCAGATTGGATTATTACAGACTGTTTATGCAGCACTTACTGTCCATCCAACAGGTGGCGCTATCACTGTGACTGTATATTGGTCTATGGAAATCATCAGGGCTGTACCTGATCACACATTTAAAGTTTGAGGCAGATAGCAGCACATACAGGGGATTTAACAAGACTTCCTCCTTTCTGGCGAAGCATCAAAGTTCAGTCGGCCGCCATGGCCACGCCCTTTGGGTGTGGCATATGATTTTCACATATTTTCAACCTGAAGATGTGTTCCATATATTGGCACAATTTTAGATGTTTTGGAGTTATCGTCTGTGAGCAATTAATTTCTGAAAATGAGCAAAAACAGCAAAAATCCCACATTGAAATCAAAATGGCCGACTTCCTGTTGGGCTTAGAGAATGGCTCCAAGAGACTTTTTTGTTCACACTGATGTGCTACATATGCATGCCAAATTTTGTAGACGTAGGTTAAATTTGATGAGTGGGCCATTTTTTAAAATGCTGCAGGGGGCGCTATGCCACAAGCTGTGAATGTATTTTGGCACATGGATGGGGTCAGGGCAGGAGTGTGATTAAACATGCAAAGTTTGAGGCAGATTGGAGCAAGCAGAGGATATTTACACAGCAGTTGATGTTTCATGGCGAAGCATCAAACTTCAGGGGGTTGCTATGGCCACGCCCTTTGACATTGGAGGAAGCTTTTATAACTTTTGATCATAATGTCCTGGTGTATATACTGGTCAAATTTGAGGTCTGCATGACTTATCCCCTAGGAGGAGATAGTTCTCAAAAATGAACAACATTCGTCCAAATTTGTCCAATTAATTCAAAATGCCGGACTTCCTGTTGGGTTTAGGGCGTGGCTCCAAGAGGATTTTTTGTGTGTCCTGATGTGTTCTATATGTCCCCCAAATTTTGTGGACGTAGGTTAAATGTACTGCAGGGGCTATTTGTTAAAAATGCTGTAGGGGGCGCTATAACACGTGCTGTGCTGAGATGCATACAGTTTTCTTCCTTCAGCTGGTGGTGATGTGTGTGCAAATTTTGGTGATGTTTGGATAATTCTAATGCTGTCAAAGGCAGGTTGTTTTCATATCAACTTTGCGTTGCCACGGTAACAGCATTTCATGAAATGGCAAAGTCTTCACACTGTGCCATGATCATGGTGTGAAGACTCATCACACCAATTTTCAGAATTATTTGACCAAGTTTAGGGCAATGGGATGGGCAAATGTAATTCCAAAACATCCTGTTGCCAGTTGGTGGCGCTATGACTATTTCAAAATTTTAGTGTGGATGTCTTCAGACTGTACATGACATTCTGAATGTGAAGTTTGGAGCAGATAGGTTCTTGTTCAGCTGAGATATAGACCCTTGAATTTTCATGGCGAAACATCAAAATTCGCCACGGTGCCACAAACACGCCCTTCGATGACACGTCACCATTTTCTCTGTGATTCATCATCAATGTGTTCAGGCTTATGTCAGAAGGTCTGAGGTGAATCTGGACAACGGGTTGACAACAGTACATAAAAGTATTAAAAAAGCAAAAATCCTGTTGCCACAAGGTGGCGCTACAACTGTGAATGAATATTATCATATGGATGACATCAGCTCAGGTCTGTGATCCTACATGTAAAGTTTCATTCAGATTGGAGCATGTTCAGAGAGTTAGACCTGCACTTCCTGTTGCATGGCGAAGGATCAGTAATTCGGGGGGGCTGCCATGGCCACACCCTTTGACCGACATAGAAGACTTTGATAACTTTTCATCATGAAGGTCTGTTGTATGTACAGACCAAATTTCAGGTCTCTAAGACTTACCCCCTAGGAGGAGTTCATCACAGATTTTTCACAGTTAACGCAAGATATGTCACTTCCTGTTGGGTTTGGAGCATGGCTATGATTGACTTTTTTGTCTTTCCTGATGTGCTGAATATGCCTGCCAAATTTTGTAGCTGTAGATCAAATGTCCTTCCAGTTAGTCTAATACCACTTTTTAAAATTTTGCAGGGGGCGCTATGGAGCCATTTTGGGACACACATACAAAGACCCCATAAAATATCAAATTTTTCACCGGTCCTGATGTGTGTGCAGATTTTGACGCGAATCGGTGTATGTTTAGGCCCTCAAAAAAGCAATTCATTTGGCGGTAAAATAATAATAATAATAATAATCTCTAGCATTACAATAGGGTCTTCGCACCCTTCGGTGCTCGGACCCTAATAATAATCTCTAGCATTACAATAGGGTCTTCGCACCCTTCGGTGCTCGGACCCTAATAATCTCTAGCATTCCAATAGGGTCTTCGCACCATTCGGTGCTCGGACCCTAATAATAATCTCTAGCATTCCAATAGGGTCTTCGCACCATTCGGTGCTCGGACCCTAATAATAATAATAATAATAATCTCTAGCATTCCAATAGGGTCTTCGCACCATTCGGTGCTCGGACCCTAATAATAATAATAATAATCTCTAGCATTACAATAGGGTCTTCGCACCATTCGGTGCTCGGACCCTAATAATAATCTCTAGCATTCCAATAGGGTCTTCGCACCATTCGGTGCTCGGACCCTAATAATAATCTCTAGCATTACAATAGGGTCTTCGCACCCTTCGGTGCTCGGACCCTAATAATCTCTAGCATTCCAATAGGGTCTTCGCACCATTCGGTGCTCGGACCCTAATAATAATAATCTCTAGCATTACAATAGGGTCTTCGCACCCTTCGGTGCTCGGACCCTAATAATAATAATCTCTAGCATTCCAATAGGGTCTTCGCACCATTCGGTGCTCGGACCCTAATAATAATTTATTGTTATTATACATATCACAAGTACATGTCAGCCAAATAACCATGCACATTTAAATTAAAAACATGAATCTGTGAATCATTCTAATAGCTCAGTGTTGGATGCAAGATTTATATTTATAAATGGCAGTGACACGCCACCATGTACCTTGGACATATTTAAACTAGTTTAAAAACTAATTTTTTTTCATGATTTAAAAAAAAGACAAAGAAGACAATCATTTGTACCTCTTCTGGCCATAGGTGGTCATATTGACCGCACATGAAATGAAGTGGAAGTTGCCCCCCTCAACCCCTGTGAAATGGGACAAGGAACAAATGATTGAGTTTTGGGAGTAATCCAGATCACTATCTGGATCTGGGAATTTTTTAAAAGATTTTTAACATTGGGAGTGTTAGAAAGCCCTGCAGTGCCACCTTGTGGTAGGACGGAGCACATATATAGCACATATATAGCACAAAGATGTTGACTGTTTTTTAAGTATACTTTGTCGTTGGGAGATTGTGTTGGGGTGGACTGGAGCTGCTTGACGGAG
>JAMOIN010001841.1:0-17631 GCA_024666655.1 Dascyllus trimaculatus
AAAAGTCACAAAAACGTCATACCGCGGGATGATGTAAAAATTGTCACATCAACGTCATACCGCGGAATGATGTCAAAAATGTCACAAAAACGTCATACCGCGGTATGAGGTCAAAAATTTCACAAAAACGTTATACCACGGGATGAGGTCAAAAATGTCACAAAAACGTCATACCGCGGTATGAGGTCAAAAATGTCACAAAAACGTCATGCCGCGGAATCATGTCAAAAATGTCACAAAAACGTCATATGAGGTCAAAAATGTCACAAAAACGTCATACCACGGTATGAGGTCAAACATCTCAGAAAAAGGTCATACCGCGGGATGAGGTCAAAAATTTCACAAAAACGTTATTCCGCAGTATGAGGTCAAAAATGCCTAAAAAAGGTCATGCCGCAGGATGAGGTCAAAAATTCCTCAAAGACGTATTACCGCTGGATGATGTCAAACATGTCACAAATATTTCATACCGCAGTATGAGGTCAAAAATGTCAAAAAAACGTCATACCGCGGAATCATGTAAAAAATGTCACAAAAATGTCACAAAAACGTCATACCGCGGGATCATGTCAAAAATGTCATAAAAAGATCAAAAATGTCTCAAAAACGTCATACCGCGGGATGAGGTAAAAAATGTCGCAAAAACGTCATACGGCGGGATGATGTCAAAAATGTCACAAAAACGTCATACCGCGGTACGAGGTAAAAAATGTGACAAAAACGTCATACCGCGGTATGAGGTCAAACACGTCAAAAAAGTCACAAAAACGTCATACCGCGGGATGATGTCAAAAATGCCACAAAAAGGTCAAAACTGTCTCAAAAACGTGATACCGCGGTATGAGGTCAAAAATGTCACAAAAACGTCATACGGCGGGATGATGTAAAAAATGTCACAAAACGGTCAAAAATGTCATAAAAACGTCATACCCCGGTATGAGGTCAATACTTGCAGAAAAACGTCATACCGTGGTATGAGGTCAAAAATCTCAGAAAGGTCATACCGCGGGATGAGGTCAAAAATGTCACAAAAACGTTTTACCGCGGTATGAGGTCAGAAATGTCACAAAAAGGTCAAAAATGTCACAAAAACGTCATACCGCGGGATGAGGTCAAAAATTCCTCAAAAACGTCACACCGGGGGATGATGTCAAAAATGTCACAAAAAGGTCAAAAATGTCACAAAAATTTCATGCCGCGGTATGAGGTCAAGAATCTCAGAAAAAGGTCATACCGCAGGATGTCAAAAGTGTCAGAAAAAGGTCAAAAATGTCTCCAAAACGTGATACCGCGGGATGATGTCAAAAATGTCACAAAAACGTCATTCCGCGGAATGATGTCAAAAATGTCACAAAAACGTCATACCGCGGTATGAGGTCAAAAATGTCGCAAAAACGTCATGCCGCGGTATGAGGTAAAAAATGTCACAAAAACGTCATACGGCGGTATCAGGTAAAAAGTGTCACAAAAACGTCATACCGTGGAATCATGTCAAAAATGTCACAAAAAGTTCAGAAATGTCACAAAAACGTCATACCGCGGTATTAGGTCAAAAACGTCACAAAAGTCACAAAAACGTCAAACCGCGGAATGAGGTCAAAAATGTCACAAAAACGTCATATCGCGGGATGAGGTCAAAAATGTCACAAAAACGTCATGCCGCGGAATGTTGTCAAAAATGTCACAAAAACGTCATACCGCGGGATGATGTCAAAAATTTCACAAAAACGTCATACCGCGGTATGAGGTCAAAAATATCACAAAAACGTCATACCGCGGAATCATGTAAAAAATGTCATAAAAATGTCACAAAAACGTCATACCGCGGAATCATGTCAAAAATGTCATAAAAAGATCAAAAATGTCACAAAAACGTCATATCGCGGTATGAGGTCAAAAATGTCACAAAAACATCATACCATGGGGTCAAAAACGTAACAAAAGTCACAAAAACGTCATACCGCGGTATGAGGTCAAAAATGTGGCAAAAACGTCATACGGCGGGATGATGTCAAAGATGTCACAAAAATTTCATACCACGGTATGAGGTCAAAAATGTCACAAAAACGTCATACCGCGGTATGAGGTCAAAAACGTCACAAAAGTCACAAAAATTTCATACCACAGTATGAGGTCAAAAATGTCACAAAAACGTCATACCGCGGTATGAGGTAAAAAATGTCACAAAAACGTCATGCCGCGGAATGTTTTCAAAAATGTCACAAAAACGTCATACCGCGGTATGAGGTCAAAAATATCACAAAAACGTCATACCGCGGAATCATGTAAAAAATGTCATAAAAATGTCACAAAAACGTCATACCGCGGGATCATGTCAAAAATGTCATAAAAAGATCAAAAATGTCACAAAAACGTCATATCGCGGTATGAGGTCAAAAACGTCACAAAAACATCATACCATGGGGTCAAAAACGTGACAAAAGTCACAAAAACGTCATACCGCGGTATGAGGTCAAAAATGTGGCAAAAACGTCATACGGCGGGATGATGTCAAAGATGTCACAAAAATTTCATACCACGATATGAGGTCAAAAATGTCACAAAAACGTCATACCGCGGTATGAGGTCAAAAACGTCACAAAAGTCACAAAAATTTCATACCACGGTATGAGGTCAAAAATGTCACAAAAACGTCATTCCTCGGAATCATGTAAAAAATGTGACAAAAATGTCACAAAAACGTCATTCCGCGGGATGAGGTCTAAAATGTCGGAAATACGTCATTCCGCGGTATGAGGTCAAAAGTGTCACAAAAGGTCAAAAAAGTCACAAAAACGTCATACCGCGGAATGATGTCAAAAATGTCACAAGAACGTCATACGGCGGGATGATGTCAAAAATGTCACAAAAAGATCAAAAATGTCTCAAACACGTCATACCGCGGTATGAAGTCAAAAATGTCACAAAAACGTGATACCGCGGTATGAGGTCAAAAATGTCACAAAAACGTCATACCGCGGAATCATGTCAAAAATGTCACAAAAACGTCATACCGCGAGATGAGGTCAAAAATGTCACAAAAACGTCATATGAGGTCAAAAATGTCATAAAAACGTGATACCACGGTATGAGGTCAAAAATCTCAGAAAAAGGTCATACCGCGGGATGAGGTCAAAAATTTCACAAAAACGTCATACCGCGGAATCATGTCAAAAATGTAACAAAAACGAATGACCGCGGGATGATGTCAAAAATGTCACAAAAACGTCATATGGCGGGATAATGTAAAATATGTCACAGAAAAGATCAAAAATGTCACATATACGGCATACCACGGATTGATGTAAAAAATGTCACAAAAACGTCATACCGCGGAATGATGTCAAAAATGTCACAAAAACGTCACATCGCGGGATGAGGTCAAAAATGTCACAAAAACGTCATACCGCGGGATGAGGTCAAAAATGTCACAAAAATGTCATACCGCGGTATGAGGTCAAAAATGTCACAAAAACATTATACCGCGGGATGAGGTCAAAAATTTTTCAAAAACGTCATACCGCTGGATGATGTCAAAAATGTCACAAAAATTTCATACCGCAGTATGAGGTCAAAAATGTGACAAAAACGTCATACCGCAGAATCATGTCAAAAATGTCACAAAGACGTCATACCGCGGGATGAGGTCAAAAATGTCACAAAAACGTCGTATGGCGGGATTATGTAAAAAATGTCATAAAAAAGGTCAAAAATGTCACAAAAACGGCATACCACGGAATGATGTCAAAAATGTCACAAAAACATCATACCGCGGGACGATGTCAAAAATGTCACAAAAACGTCACATCGCGGGATGAGGTCAAAAATGTCACAAAAACGTCATACCGCGGGATGAGGTCGAAAATGTCAGAAAAATTTCATACCGCGGTATGAGGTCAAAAATGTCACAAAAACGTTATACCGCGGGATGAGGTCAAAAATGTCACAAAAACGTTATACCGCCGTATCATGTCAAAAATTTGACAAGAACATTATACCGCGGGATGAGGTCAAAAATGTCGCAAGAACGTGATTCGGCGGGACGATGTCAAAAATGTCACAAAAACTTCATTCAACGGAATGAGGTCAAAAATGTCTCAAAAAGGTCAGAAATGTCACAAAAACGTCATACCGCGGTATGAGGTCAAAAATGTCACAAAAACGTCATGCCGCGGAATGTTGTCAAAAATGTCACAAAAACGTCATACCGCGGGATGATGTCAAAAATGTCACAAAAATTTCATCCTGCAGTATGAAGTCAAAAATGTCACAAAAAGGTCAAAAATATTGAAAAACGTCATACCGCGGTATGAGGTCAAAAATGTCACAAAAACGTAATTCCGCGGGATGAAGTCAAAAATGTCACAAAAACGTCATACCGCGGTATGATGTCAAAAATTTCACAAGAACATTATACCGCGGGATGAGGTCAAAAATGTCACAAAAATGTCATACCGCGGTATGAGGTGAAAAACGTCACAAAAGTCACAAAAACGTCATACCGCGGAATGATGTCAAAAATTTCACAAAAAAGTCATTCAGCGGGATGATGTCAAAAATGTCACAAAAACGTCATACCGCGGTATGAGGTCAAAAAGGTCACGAAAACGTCATACCGCGGTATGAGGTCAAAAATGTCACAAAAACGTAATTCCCCGGGATGATGTCAAAAATGTCACAAAAACGTCATACCGCGGTATGATGTCAAAAATTTCACAAGAACATTATACCGCGGGATGAGGTCAAAAATGTCACAAAAATGTCATACCGCGGTATGAGGTGAAAAACGTCACAAAAGTCACAAAAACGTCATACCGCGGAATGATGTCAAAAATTTCACAAAAAAGTCATTCAGCGGGATGATGTCAAAAATGTCACAAAAACGTCATCCCGCGGTATGAGGTCAAAAAGGTCACGAAAACGTCATACCGCGGTATGAGGTCAAAAATGTCACAAAAACGTAATTCCGCGGGATGAGGTCAAAAATGTCACAAAAACGTCATACCGCGGTATGATGTCAAAAATTTCACAAGAACATCATACCGCGGGATGAGGTCAAAAATGTCACAAAAACGTCATACCGCGGGATGATGTCAAAAATTTCACATAAAAGTCATACCGCAGGATGATGTCAAAAATGTCACAAAAATTTCATACCGCGGTTTGAGGTCAAAAATGTCACAAAAACGTCATACTGCGGAATCATGTCAAAAATGTCACACAAAGGTCAAAAATGTTACAAAAACGTCATACCGCGGAATGAGGTCAAAAATGTCACAAAAAGGTCAAAAATGTCAGAAAAACGTTATACCGCGGTATGAGGTCAAAAATGTCACAAAAAGGTCAAAAATGTCACAAAAGCGTTATACCGCGGTATGAGGTCAAATATGTCACAAAAACGTCATACCACGGGATCATATCAAAAATGTCATAAAAAGGTCAAAAATGTCTCAAAAAAGTCATATCGCGGGATGAGGTCAAAAATGTTACAAAAACGTCATACCACGGAATGAGGTCAAAAATGTTCCAAGAAGTTCAAAAATGTCAAAAAAAAGTCATAAAGCGGTATGAAGTCAAAAATGTCACAAATACGTCATACCGCGGTAGGAGGTCAAAAACGTTACAAAAAGGTCAAAAATGTCACAAAAAGGTCAAAAATGTCACATAAAAGTCATTCCGCGGAATGATGTCAAAAATGTCACAAAAACGTCATACCGCGGTATGAGTTCAAAAACGTCACAAAAAGGTCAAAAATGTCACAAAAACGTCATACCGCGGTATGAGGTCAAAAACGTCACAAAAAGGTTATACCGCGGTATGAGGTCAAAAATGTCACAAAAACGTCATACCACGGGATCGTATCAAAAATGTCATAAAAAGGTCAAAAATGTCTCAAAAACGTCATATCGCGGGATGAGGTCAAAAATGTTACAAAAACGTCATACCGCGGGATGAGGTTAAAAATGTCACAAAACTGTCATACCGCAGTATGATGTCAAAAATGCCACAAAAAGGTCAAAAATGTTGAAAAACGTCATACCGCGGTATGAGGTCAAAAATGTCACAAAAACGTAATTCCGCGGGATGAGGTCAAAAATGTAACAAAAACGTCATTCCGCTGGATGAGGTCAAAAACGTCACATAAAGGTCAAAAATGTCACATAAACGTCATACCGCGGTATGAGGTCAAAAACGTCACAAAATGGTCAAAAATGTCACAAAAACGTCATACCGTGGTATGACGTCAAAAATGTCACAAAAACGTCATGCCGCGGTATGAGGTCTAAAATTTCACAAAAACGTCATACCGCGGGATGAGGTCAAACATGCCTCAAAAACGTCACACCACGGGATGATGTATAAAATGTCACAAAAAGGTCAAAAATGTCTCAAAGACGTGATACCGCGGTATGAGGTCAAAAATTTCACAAAAACGTCATACCGCGGAATGAGGTCAAAAACGTCACAAAAGTCACAAAAACGTCATACCGCGGTATGAGGTCAAAAACGTCACAAAAGTCACAAAAACGTCGTATGAGGTCAAAGATGTCGCAAAAACGTCATTCCGCGGGATGAGGTCAAAAATTTCACAAAAAGGTTATACGGCGGTATGAGGTCAAAAATGTCACAAAAAGGTCAAACCGTGGTATGAGGTCAAAAATGTCACAAAAAAGTCAAACCGCGGGATGATGTCAAAAATGCTTCAAAAACTTCACACAGCGGGATGATGTCAAAAATGTCACAAAAACGTCATATGGCGGGATAATGTAAAAAATGTCATAATAAAGGTCAAAAATGTCACAAAGACGGCATACCACGGATTGATGTAAAAAATGTCACAAAAACGTCTTACCGCGGAATCATGCCAAAAATGTCACAAAAACATCACATCGCGGGATGAGGTCAAAAATGTCACAAAAACGTCATTCCGCTGGATGAGGTCAAAAATGTCAGAAAAACGTCATACCGCAGTATGACGTCAAAAATGTCACAAAAACGTCATTCCGCGGGATGAGGTCAAAAATTTCACAAAAAGGTTATACGGCGGAATGAGGTCAAAAATGTCACAAAAAGGTCAAACCGTGGTATGAGGTCAAAAATGTCACAAAAAAGTCAAACCGCGGGATGATGTCAAAAATGCTTCAAAAACGTCACACAGCGGGATGATGTCAAAAATGTCACAAAAACGTCATATGGCGGGATAATGTAAAAAATGTCATAATAAAGGTCAAAAATGTCACAAAGACGGCATACCACGGATTGATGTAAAAAATGTCACAAAAACGTCTTACCGCGGAATCATGTCAAAAATGTCACAAAAACGTCACATCGCGGGATGAGGTCAAAAATGTCACAAAAACGTCATTCCGCTGGATGAGGTCAAAAATGTCAGAAAAACGTCATACCGCGGTATGACGTCAAAAATGTCACAAAAACGTCATTCCGCTGGATGAGGTCAAAAATGTCACAAAATCGTCATACCGCGGGATGATGTCAAAAATGTCACAAAAAGGTCAAAAATGTCTCAACAACATCACACAGCGGTATGAGGTCAGAAATTTCACAAAAACGTCATACCGCGGTATAAGGTCAAAATTGTCACATAAACGTCATACTGCGGAATGATGTCAAAAATGTCACAAAATGGTAAAAAATGTCACAAAAACGTCATAACGCGGTATGAGGTGAAAAACGTCACAAAAGTCAGAAAAACGTCATACCGCGGAATGATGTCAAAAATTTCACAAAAAAGTCATTCCGCGGGATGATGTCAAAAATGTCACGAAAACGTCATACCGCGGTATGAGGTCAAAAAGGTCACGAAAACGTCATACCGCGGTATGAGGTCAAAAATGTCACAAAAACGTAATTCCGTGGGATGAGGTCAAAAATGTCACAAAAACGTCATACCGCGGAATGAGGTCAAAAATGTTCCAAAAAGGTAAAAAATTTCACAAAAAAGTCATACCGCGGGATGATGTCAAAAATGTCACAAAAATTTCATACTGCCGTATGAGGTCAAAAATGCCACAAAAACGTCATACTGCGGATTCATGTCAAAAATGTCACACAAAGGTCAAAAATGTTACAAAAACGTCGTACCGCGGAATGAGGTCAAAAATGTCACAAAAAGGTCAAGAATGTCACAAAAACGTTATACCGCGGTATGAGGTCAAACATGTCACAAAAAGGTCAAAAATGTCACAAAAACGTTATACCGCGGTGAGGTCAAAAATGTCACAAAAACGTCATACCACGGGATCATATCAAAAATTTCATAAAAAGTTCAAAAATGTCTCAAAAACGTCATATCGCCGGATGAGGTCAAAAATGTTACAAAAACGTCATACCACGGAGTGAGGTCAAAAATGTCACAAAAAGGTCAAAAATGTCACAGAAACGTTATACCGCGGTATGAGGTCAAAAAATGTCACAAAAAGGTCAAAAATGTCACAAAAACGTTATACCGCGGTGAGGTAAAAAATGTCACAAAAACGTCATACCACGGGATCATATCAAAAATGTCATAAAAAGGTCAAAAATGTCTCAAAAACGTCATATCGCGGGATGAGGTCAAAAATGTTACAAAAACGTCATACCACGGAATGAGGTCAAAAATGTTCCAAAAAGTTCAAAAATGTCAAAAAAAAGTCATAAAGCGGTATGAAGTCAAAAATGTCACAAAAACGTCATTCCGCGGTAGGAGGTCAAAAACGTTACAAAAAGGTAAAAAATGTCACAAAAAGGTCAAAAATGTCACAAAAACGTCATACCGTGGTATGAGGTCAAAAATGTCACAAAAACGTCATGCCGCGGTAAGAGGTCTAAAATTTCACAAAAACGTCATTCCGCGGGATGAGGTCAAAAATGCCTCAAAAACGTCACACCACAGGATGATGTATAAAATGTCACAAAAAGGTCAAAAATGTCTCAAAGACGTGATACCGCGGTATGAGGTCAAAAATGTCACAAAAACGTCATACCGCGGTATGAGGTCAAAAACGTCACAAAAGTTACAAAAACGTCATACCGCGGTATGAGGTCAAAGATGTCGCAAAAACGTCATACCGCGGAATGAGGTCAAAAATTTCACAAAAAGGTTATACGGCGTTATGAGGTCAAAAATGTCACAAAAAGGTCAAACCGCGGTATGAGGTCAAAAATGTCACAAAAAAGTCAAAGCGCGGGATGATGTCAAAAATGCTTCAAAAACGTCATACAGCGCGGTATGAGGTCAAAAATGTCGCAACAACGTCATTCGGGGGGATGATGTCAAAAATGTCACAAAAACTTCATTCCACGGTATGAGGTCAAAAATGTCACAAAATCGTCATACCGCGGGATGATGTCAAAAATGTCATAAACAGGTCAAAAATGTCTCAAACACGTCATACTGCGGTATGAGGTCAAAAACGTCACAAAAAAGTCACACCGTGGAATGATGTCAAAGATGTCACAAATACGTCATATCGCGAGATGAGGTCAAAAATGTCACAAAAAGGTCAAAAATGTCTCAAAAACGTCATTCCGCGGTATGAGGTCAAAAATCTCACAAAAACGTCATGCCGCGGGATGAGGTCAAAAATGTCACAAAAAGGTCAAAAATGTGACGAAAATTTCATACCGCGGTATGAGGTCAAAAATTTCAGAAAAAGGTCATTCCGCGGGATGAGGTCAAAAATTTCACAAAAATCGTTATACGGCGGTATGAGGTCAAAATTGTCACAAAAAGGTCAAACCGCGGTATGAGGTCAAAAATGTCACATAAAAGTCATACCGCGGTTTGAGGTCAAAAATGTCACATAAACGTCATACTGCGGAATGATGTCAAAAATCTCACAAAAAGGTCAAAAATGTCACATAAACGTCATATCGCGAGATGAGGTCAAAAATGTCACAAAAAGGTCAAAAATGTCTCAAAAACGGCATACCGCGGTATGAGGTCAAAAATGTCACAAAAATGTCAGAAGGTCAAAAATGTCACATAAGCGTCATACGGCGGAATGATGTCAAAAATGTCACAAAAAGGTCAAAAATGTCTCAAAAACGTTATACCGCGGAATGAGGTCAAAAATGTCACAAAGAGGGTAAAGATGTCACAAAAACGTCATACAGCTGTATGAGGTCCAAAATGTCATAAAAACTTCATACCGCGGAATGATGTCAAAAATGTCACAAAAAGGTAAAAAAATGTCACAAAAACGTCACAGCGGTATGAGGTCAAAACTTGCACAAAAAGGTCAAACATGTCGAAAAACGTCATATCGCGGGATGAGGTCAAAAATGTCACAAAAACGTCATAACGTGGTATGAGGTGAAAAACGTCACAAAAGTCACAAAAACGTCATACCGCGGAATGATGTCAAAAATTTCACAAAAAAGTCATTCCGCGGGAAGATGTCAAAAATGTCACAAAAACGTCATACCGTAGTATGAGGTCAAAAATGTCACAAAAACGTCATACCGCGGTATGAGGTCAAAAATGTCACAAAAACGTCATACCGCGGAATCATGTAAAAAATGTCACAAAAATGTCACAAAAACGTCATACCGCGGGATCATTTCAAAAATGTCATAAAAGATCAAAAATGTCTCAAAAACGTCATGCCGCGGGATGAGGTCAAAAATGTCACAAAAACGTCATACGGCGGGATGATGTCAAAAATGTCACAAAAACGTCATACCGCGGTATGAGGCCAAAAATGTCACAAAAACGTCATATGGCGGGATAATGTAAAAAATGTCATAAAAAAGGTCCAAAATGTCACAAAAACGGCATACCATGGCATGATGTCAAAAATGTCACAAAAACGTCATACCGCGGGATGAGGTCAAAAACGTCACTAAAAGGTCAAAAATTTCACAAAAACGTCATGCCAAGGTATGAGTTCAAAAATGTCACAAAAATGTCATACCGTGGTATGAAGTCAAAAATGTCACAAAAAGGTCAAAGATTTCACAAAAACGTCATACCTTCGTATGAGGTCAAAAATGTCACAAAGAGGTCAAAAATGTCATAAAACCGTTATACCGCGGAATGAGGTCAAAAATGTCACAAAAAGGTAAAAAATGTCACAAAAATGTCATACCGCGGTAGTAGGTCAAAAATGTCACAAAAACGTCAAAAATGTCATAAAAATTTCATACCTCGGTATGAGGTCAAAAATGTCACAAAAACGTCATACCGCGGAATGATGTCAAAAATGTCACAAAAAAGCAAAAATGTCACAAAAACGTCATACCGCGGTATGAGGTCAAAAATGTCACAAAGACGTCATACCGCGGAATCATGTCAAAAACGTCACAAAAAGGTCAAAAATGTCACAAAAAGGTCAAAAATGTCACATAAACGTCATACCGCGGTATGAGGTCAAAAACGTCACAAAAAGGTCAATAATTTCACAAAAACGTCATACCATGGTATTAGTTCAAAAATGTCACAAAAACGTCATACCGCGGTATGAGGTCAAAAACGTCACAAAAAGGTCAAAAATGTCACAAAAGCATCATACCGTGGGATGAGGTCAAAAATGTCAGAAAAAGGTGAAAAATGTCTCAAAAATGTCACACCGCGGTATGAGGTCAAAAATGTCACAAAAACGTCATACCGCGGCATGAGGTGAAACATGCCTCAAAAACGTCAAACCGCCGGATGATGTCAAAAATGACACAAAAAGGTGAAAAATGTCTCAAAAACGTGATACCGCGGAATGAGGTCAAAAACGTCACAAAAGTCACAAAAACGTCGTATGAGGTCAAAGATGTCGCAAAAACGTCACACCACGGGATGATGTATAAAATGTCACAAAAAGGTCAAAAATGTCTCAAAGACGTGATACCGCGGTATGAGGTCAAAAATTTCACAAAAACGTCATACCGCGGAATGAGGTCAAAAACGTCACAAAAGTCACAAAAACGTCATACCGCGGGATGAGGTCAAAAATGTCACAAAAACGTCATTCGGCGGGATGATGTCAAAAATGTCACAAAAAGGTAAAAAATTTCTCAAAGAGGTCATACCGCGGGGTGAGGTCAAAAATGTCACAAACATCATACCGCGGAATGAGGTCAGAAATGTCACAAAAACGTCATACCGCGGAAAGAGGTCAAAGATATCACAAAAAGGTCAAAAATGTCACATAAAAGTCATACCGCGGTATGAGGTCAACAACGTCATAACAAGGTCAAAAATGTCACAAAAACGTCATACCGCGGTAAGAGGTCAAAAATGTCACGAGAAAGGTCATACCGCGGGATGAGGTCAAAAATGTCACAGAAACGTAATACGGCGGGAAGACGTCAAAAATGTCACAAAAACGTCATACCGCGGGATGATGTCAAAAATTTCACCAAAAAGTCATACCGCGGGATGATGTCAAAAATGTCACAAAAAAGTCATACCACGGTATGAAGTCAAAAATATCACAAAAACGTCATACCGCGGTATGAGGTCAAAAATGTCACAAAAACGTCATACCACGGGATCATATCAAAAATGTCATAAAAAGGTCAAAAATGTCAAAAAAAAGTCATAAAGCGGTATGAAGTCAAAAATGTCACAAAAACGTCATTCCGCGGTAGGAGGTCAAAAACGTTACAAAAAGGTAAAAAATGTCACAAAAAGGTCAAAAATGTCACAAAAACGTCATACCGTGGTATGAGGTCAAAAATGTCACAAAAAACGTCATGCCGCGGTAAGAGGTCTAAAATTTCACAAAAACGTCATTCCGCGGGATGAGGTCAAAAATGCCTCAAAAACGTCACACCACAGGATGATGTATAAAATGTCACAAAAAGGTCAAAAATGTCTCAAAGACGTGATACCGCGGTATGAGGTCAAAAATGTCACAAAAACGTCATACCGCGGTATGAGGTCAAAAACGTCACAAAAGTTACAAAAACGTCATACCGCGGTATGAGGTCAAAGATGTCGCAAAAACGTCATACCGCGGAATGAGGTCAAAAATTTCACAAAAAGGTTATACGGCGTTATGAGGTCAAAAATGTCACAAAAAGGTCAAACCGCGGTATGAGGTCAAAAATGTCACAAAAAAGTCAAAGCGCGGGATGATGTCAAAAATGCTTCAAAAACGTCATACAGCGGGATGATGTCAAAAATGTCTCAAAATCGTCATTCCGCGGTATGAGGTCAAAAATGTCACAAAAATGTCATACCGCGGGATGATGTCAAAAATCTCACAAAAACGTCATACCGCGGGATGAGGTCAAAAATGTAACAAAAACGTCATACCGCGGAATCATGTCAAAAATGTCACTAAAACGTTATACCGTGGTATGAGGTCAAAAATGTCACAAAAACGTCATACCGCGCGATCATGTCAAAAATGTCATAAACAGGTCAAAAATGTCTCAAACACGTCATACTGCGGTAAGAGGTCAAAAACGTCACAAAAAAGTCACACCGTGGAATGATGTCAAAGATGTCACAAATACGTCATATCGCGAGATAAGGTCAAAAATGTCACAAAAAGGTCAAAAATGTCTCAAAAACGTCATTCCGCGGTATGAGGTCAAAAATCTCACAAAAACGTCATGCCGCGGAATGATGTCAAAAATGTCACAAAAAAGCAAAAATGTCACAAAAACGTCATACCGCGGTATGAGGTCAAAAATGTCACAAAGACGTCATACCGCGGAATCATGTCAAAAACGTCACAAAAAGGTCAAAAATGTCACAAAAAGGTCAAAAATGTCACATAAACGTCATACCGCGGTATGAGGTCAAAAATGTCACAAAAAAGTCAAAGCGCGGGATGATGTCAAAAATGCTTCAAAAACGTCATACAGCGGGATGATGTCAAAAATGTCTCAAAATCGTCATTCCGCGGTATGAGGTCAAAAATGTCACAAAAATGTCATACCGCGGGATGATGTCAAAAATCTCACAAAAACGTCATACCGCGGGATGAGGTCAAAAATGTAACAAAAACGTCATACCGCGGAATCATGTCAAAAATGTCACTAAAACGTTATACCGTGGTATGAGGTCAAAAATGTCACAAAAACGTCATACCGCGCGATCATGTCAAAAATGTCATAAACAGGTCAAAAATGTCTCAAACACGTCATACTGCGGTAAGAGGTAAAAAACGTCACAAAAAAGTCACACCGTGGAATGATGTCAAAGATGTCACAAATACGTCATATCGCGAGATGAGGTCAAAAATGTCACAAAAAGGTCAAAAATGTCTCAAAAACGTCATTCCGCGGTATGAGGTCAAAAATCTCACAAAAACGTCATGCCGCGGGATGAGGTCAAAAATTTCACAAAAATCGTTATACGGCGGTATGAGGTCAAAATTGTCACAAAAAGGTCAAACCGCGGTATGAGGTCAAAAATGTCACATAAAAGTCATACCGCGGTTTGAGGTCAAAAATGTCACATAAACGTCATACTGCGGAATGATGTCAAAAATCTCACAAAAAGGTCAAAAATGTCACATAAACGTCATATCGCGAGATGAGGTCAAAAATGTCACAAAAAGGTCAAAAATGTCTCAAAAACGGCATACCGCGGTATGAGGTCAAAAATGTCACAAAAATGTCAGAAGGTCAAAAATGTCACATAAGCGTCATACGGCGGAATGATGTCAAAAATGTCACAAAAAGGTCAAAAATGTCTCAAAAACGTTATACCGCGGAATGAGGTCAAAAATGTCACAAAAAGGTCAAAAATGTCACAAAAACGTCATACCGCGGCATGAGGTGAAACATGCCTCAAAAACGTCAAACCGCCGGATGATGTCAAAAATGACACAAAAAGGTGAAAAATGTCTCAAAAACGTGATACCGCGGTATGAGGTCAAAAACGTCACAAAAGTCACAAAAACGTCGTATGAGGTCAAAGATGTCGCAAAAACGTCACACCACGGGATGATGTATAAAATGTCACAAAAAGGTCAAAAATGTCTCAAAGACGTGATACCGCGGTATGAGGTCAAAAATTTCACAAAAACGTCATACCGCGGAATGAGGTCAAAAACGTCACAAAAGTCACAAAAACGTCATACCGCGGGATGAGGTCAAAAATGTCACAAAAACGTCATTCGGCGGGATGATGTCAAAAATGTCACAAAAAGGTCAAAAATTTCTCAAAGAGGTCATACCGCGGGGTGAGGTCAAAAATGTCACAAACATCATACCGCGGAATGAGGTCAGAAATGTCACAAAAACGTCATACCGCGGAAAGAGGTCAAAGATATCACAAAAAGGTCAAAAATGTCACATAAAAGTCATACCGCGGTATGAGGTCAAGAATGTCACGAAAACGTCATACCGCGGTATGAGGTCAACAACGTCATAACAAGGTCAAAAATGTCACAAAAACGTCATACCGCGGTAAGAGGTCAAAAATGTCACGAGAAAGGTCATACCGCGGGATGAGGTCAAAAATGTCACAGAAACGTAATACGGCGGGAAGACGTCAAAAATGTCACAAAAACGTCATACCGCGGGATGATGTCAAAAATTTCACCAAAAAGTCATACCGCGGGATGATGTCAAAAATGTCACAAAAAAGTCATACCACGGTATGAAGTCAAAAATATCACAAAAACGTCATACCGCGGTATGAGGTCAAAAATG
The DNA here is from genome assembly GCA_024666655.1 of Dascyllus trimaculatus. Lineage (NCBI taxonomy): Eukaryota > Metazoa > Chordata > Actinopteri > Pomacentridae > Dascyllus > Dascyllus trimaculatus. The sequence continues at coordinate 15,607 of JAMOIN010001841.1, forward strand.
TCACAAAAACGTCATACCACGGGATCATATCAAAAATGTCATAAAAAGGTCAAAAATGTCTCAAAAACGTCATATCGCGGGATGAGGTCAAAAATGTTACAAAAACGTCATACCACGGAATGAGGTCAAAAATGTTCCAAAAAGTTCAAAAATGTCAAAAAAAAGTCATAAAGCGGTATGAAGTCAAAAATGTCACAAAAACGTCATTCCGCGGTAGGAGGTCAAAAACGTTACAAAAAGGTAAAAAATGTCACAAAAAGGTCAAAAATGTCACAAAAACGTCATACCGTGGTATGAGGTCAAAAATGTCACAAAAACGTCATGCCGCGGTAAGAGGTCTAAAATTTCACAAAAACGTCATTCCGCGGGATAAGGTCAAAAATGCCTCAAAAACGTCACACCACAGGATGATGTATAAAATGTCACAAAAAGGTCAAAAATGTCTCAAAGACGTGATACCGCGGTATGAGGTCAAAAATGTCACAAAAACGTCAAACCGCGGTATGAGGTCAAAAACGTCACAAAAATCACAAAAACGTCATACCGCGGTATGAGGTCAAAGATGTCGCAAAAACGTCATACCACGGAATGAGGTCAAAAATTTCACAAAAAGGTTATACGGCGTTATGAGGTCAAAAATGTCACAAAAAGGTCAAACCGCGGTATGAGGTCAAAAATGTCACAAAAAAGTCAAAGCGCGGGATGATGTCAAAAATGCTTCAAAAACGTCATACAGCGGGATGATGTCAAAAATGTCTCAAAATCGTCATTCCGCGGTATGAGGTCAAAAATGTCACAAAAATGTCATACCGCGGGATGATGTCAAAAATCTCACAAAAACGTCATACCGCGGGATGACGTCAAAAATGTAACAAAAACGTCATACCGCGGAATCATGTCAAAAATGTCACTAAAACGTTATACCGTGGTATGAGGTCAAAAATGTCACAAAAACGTCATACCGCGCGATCATGTCAAAAATGTCATAAACAGGTCAAAAATGTCTCAAACACGTCATACTGCGGTAAGAGGTCAAAAACGTCACAAAAAAGTCACACCGTGGAATGATGTCAAAGATGTCACAAATACGTCATATCGCGAGATAAGGTCAAAAATGTCACAAAAAGGTCAAAAATGTCTCAAAAACGTCATTCCGCGGTATGAGGTCAAAAATCTCACAAAAACGTCATGCCGCGGAATGATGTCAAAAATGTCACAAAAAAGCAAAAATGTCACAAAAACGTCATACCGCGGTATGAGGTCAAAAATGTCACAAAGACGTCATACCGCGGAATCATGTCAAAAACGTCACAAAAAGGTCAAAAATGTCACAAAAAGGTCAAAAATGTCACATAAACGTCATACCGCGGTATGAGGTCAAAAATGTCACAAAAAAGTCAAAGCGCGGGATGATGTCAAAAATGCTTCAAAAACGTCATACAGCGGGATGATGTCAAAAATGTCTCAAAATCGTCATTCCGCGGTATGAGGTCAAAAATGTCACAAAAATGTCATACCGCGGGATGATGTCAAAAATCTCACAAAAACGTCATACCGCGGGATGAGGTCAAAAATGTAACAAAAACGTCATACCGCGGAATCATGTCAAAAATGTCACTAAAACGTTATACCGTGGTATGAGGTCAAAGATGTCACAAAAACGTCATACCGCGCGATCATGTCAAAAATGTCATAAACAGGTCAAAAATGTCTCAAACACGTCATACTGCGGTAAGAGGTCAAAAACGTCACAAAAAAGTCACACCGTGGAATGATGTCAAAGATGTCACAAATACGTCATATCGCGAGATAAGGTCAAAAATGTCACAAAAAGGTCAAAAATGTCTCAAAAACGTCATTCCGCGGTATGAGGTCAAAAATCTCACAAAAACGTCATGCCGCGGGATGAGGTCAAAAATGTCACAAAAAGGTCAAAAATGTCACGAAAATTTCATACCGCGGTATGAGGTCAAAAATTTCAGAAAAAGGTCATTCCGCGGGATGAGGTCAAAAATTTCACAAAAA
>JAMOIN010000606.1:0-17597 GCA_024666655.1 Dascyllus trimaculatus
CACTTTTGATACTTACTGTATGGAGTCAATTCCTTGATACAACGTGACTGGAAACAGCTTTTGCCCTCATATTTATCATATCTGAACATCATCTGACAGTGAAACATGTTTGTACACATTGATTTTCCAAAACTGCAGTCTAGATGTTTCTTATGCTTTAAAACAGCTTTTCGCAGGCTGAAAATGCCACTTTTGTCACTAACTGTGTCCTGTTAATTCCCTTGCGAAACGTGACTGGAAAAAGTTTTTGCCTTCATATTTATCTTATTTGAACAGCATCTGACAGTGAAACATGTTTGTAAACATTGATTTTCAAAAAGTGCACTGTTGCCATTTCTAATGCTCTAAAACAGCTTTTCGCGGGCTGAAAATGCCACTTTTGCCACTTACTGTATGGAGTCAATTCCTTGATACAACGTGACTGGAAACAGGTTTTGCCTTCATTTTTATCATTTTGAACAGCATCTGACAGTGAAACATGTTTGTAAACATTGATTTTCAAATATGCACTGTTGCTATTTCTAATGCTCTAAAAGCTTTTCGCGGGCTGAAAATGCCACTTTTGCCACTCACTGTATGGAGTCAATTCCTTGATACAACGTGACTAGAAACAGCTTTTGCCTTCATTTTTATCATATTTGAACAGCATCTGACAGTGAAACATGTTTGTAAACATTGATTTTCAAAAATGCACTGTTGCTATTTCCAATGCACTAAAACAGCTTTTCGTGGGCTGAAAATGGTACTTTTGTCACTAACTGTGTCATCTCAATTCCCTGATACAACGTGACTGGAAACAGCTTTTGCCTTCATATTTATCATATTTGAACAGCACCTGACAGTGAAACATGTTTGTAAACATTGATTTTCAAAAAGTGCACATTTGCTATTTGTCATGCTCTAAAACAGCTTTTCGCGGGCTGAAAATGCTACTTTTGCCACTCGCTGTATGGATTCAATACCTTGATACAACATGAGTGGAAACAGCTTTTGCCTTCATATTTATCATATTTGAACAGCACCTGACAGTGAAACTGTTTGTAAACATTGATTTTCAAAAAGTGCACTTTTGCTATTCGTAATACTCTAAAACAGCTTTTCGCGGGCTGAAAATGCCACTTTTGTCACTAACCGTGTCCTGTTAATTCCCTTACACAACATGATTGGAAACAGCTTTTGCCTTCATATTTATCATATTTGAACAGCATCTGTCAGTGAAACATGTTTGTAAACATTGATTTTGAAAAATTCATCGTTGTTTTTTCTCATGTTCTAAAACAGCTTTTTGCAGGCTGAAAATGCCAATTTATCCACTCACCGTATGGAGTCAAGTCCTTGACACAACGTGACTGGAAAAAGCTTTTTCTTTCATATTCATCATATTTGAACAGCATCTGACAGTGAAACATGTTTGTAAACATTGATTTTCAAAATCTGCAATCTAGCTGTTTCTCATGCTCTAAAACAGCTTTTTGCGGGCTGAAAATGCCACTTTTGTCACTGCCTGTGTCCTGTCAATTCTCTTACACAACGCGAACGGAAACAGCTTTTGCCTTCAAATTTATCATATTTGAACAGCATCTGACAGTGAAATATGTTTGTAAACATTGATTTTCAAAAAGTGCACATTTGCTATTTCTAATGCTCTAAAACGGGCTAACTGTGTCACTAACTGTGTCCTGTCAATTCCCTTAAACAATGTGACTGGAAACAGCTTTTGCCTTCATATTTATCATATTTGAACAGCATCTGACAGTGAAATATGTTTGTAAATATTGATTTTCAAATACTGCAGTCTAGGTGTTTCTCATGCTCTAAGACAGCTTTTCGCGGGCTGAAAATGCCACTTGTTCCACTAACTGTGTCCTTTCAATTCCCTTAAACAACATGACTGGAAACAGCTTTTGCCTTCATATTTATCATCTTTGAAAAGCATCTGATTGTGAAACACTTTTGTAAACATTGATTTTGAAAAACTGCAGTCTAGCTGTTTCTCATGCTCTAAAACAGCTTTTCGCGGGCTGAAATGCCACTTTTGCCACTCAGTGTATGGAGTCAATTCCTTGATACAACGTGACTGGAAACAGCTTTTGCCTTAATGTTTATCATATTTGAACAGCTTCTGACAGTGAAACATGTTTGTAAACATTGATTTTCAAAAAGTGCACTGTTGCTATTTCTAATGCTCTAAAACAGCTTTTCGCTGGCTGAAAATGCCACTTTTGTCATTAACTGTGTAATCTCAATTCCCTTTCACAACGTGACTGGAAACAGCTTTTGCCTTCATATTTATCATATTTGAACAGCATCTGACAGTGAAATATGTTTGTAAATATTGATTTTCAAAAACTGCAGTCTCGCTGTTTCTCATGCTCTAAGACAGCTTTTCGCGGGCTGAAAATGCCACTTGTTCCACTAACTGTGTCCTTTCAATTCCCTTAAACAACATGACTGGAAACAGCTTTTGCCTTCATATGTATCATCTTTGAACAGCATCTGACAGTGAAACATGTTTGTAAACATTGATTTTGAAAAACTGCAGTCTCGCTATTTCTCATGCTCTAAAACAGCTTTTCGCGGGCTGAAAATGCGACCTTTGTCACGAAGGGTCTAATCTCAATTCCCTTACACAACGTGAATGGAAACAGCTTTTGCCTTAATATTTATCATATTTGAACAGCATCTGAAAGTGAAACATGTTTGTAAACATTGATTTTCAAAAAGTGCACTGTTGCTGTTTCTCATGCTCTAAAACAGCTTTTCGCGGGATGAAAATGCCACTTTTGCCACTCACTGTTTGGAATCAATTCCTTTATACAACGTGACTGGAAACAGCTTTTGCCGTCATATTTTTCATATTTGAACAGCATCAGACAGTGAAACATGTTTGTAAACACTGATTTTCAAAAAGTGCACTTTTGCTATTTCGAATGCTCTAAAACAGCTTTTCGCAGGCTGAAAATGCCACTTTTGTCACTAAGGGTGTCCTTCTAATTCCCTTACACAACGTGACTTGAAACAGCTTTTGCCTTCATTTGTTGTCATATTTGAACAGCATCTGACAGTGAAACACTTTTGTAAACATTGATTTTCAAAAAGTGCACTGTTGCTGTTTCTCATGCTCTAAAACAGCTTTTCGCGGGCTGAAAATGCCACTTTTGCCACTCACTGTTTGGAATCAATTCCTTTATACAACGTGACTGGAAACAGCTTTTGCCGTCATATTTATCATATTTGAACAGCATCTGACAGTGAAACATGTTTGTAAACACTGATTTTCAAAAAGGGCACTGTGGCTGTTTCTCATGCTCTAAAACAGCTTTTCGCGGGCTGAAAATGCCACTTTTGCCACTCAGTGTATGGAGTCAATTCCTTGATACAACGTGACTGGAAACAGCTTTTGCCTTAATATTTATCATATTTGAACAGCATCTGACAGGGAAACATGTTTGTAAACATTGATTTTCAAAAAGTGCACTGTTGCTATTTCGAATGCTCTAAAACAGCTTTTCGCGGGCAGAAAATGCCACTTTTGTCACTAACTGTGTCCTTCTAATTCCCTTACACAACGTGACTGGAAACAGCTTTTGCCTTCATATTTATCATATTTGAACAGCATCTGACAGTGAAACATGTCTGTAAATATTGATTTTCAAAAATTGCACTGTTGCTGTTTCTATTGGTCTAAAACAGCTTTACGCGGGCTGAAAATGCCACTTGTGTCACTAGCTGTGTCCTGTTAATTCCCTTGCTAAACGTCACCGGAAAAAGCTTTTGTCTTCATATTTATCATGTTTGAACAGCACCTAACAGTGAAACATGTTTGTAAACATGATTTGGAAAAACTGTAAACTAGCTGTTTCTCATTCTCTAAAACAGCTTTTCGCGGGCTTAAAATGCCACTTTTGATACTTACTGTATTGAGTCAATTCCTTGATACAACGTGACTGGAAACAGCTTTTGCCTTAATATTTTTCATATTTGAACAGCATCTTACAGTGAAACATGTTTGTAAACATTGATTTTCAAAAAGTGCACTGTTGCTATTTCTAATGCTGTAAAACAGCTTTTCGCGGGCTGAAAATGCCACTTTTGCCACTCATTGTGTGGAGTCAATTCCTTGATACAACGTTACTGGAAACAGCTTTTGCCTTCATATTTATCATATTTGAACAGCATCTGACAGTGAAACATGTTTGTAAACATTGATTTTCAAAAGCTGCAGTCTCGCAGTTCCTCATGCTCTAAAACAGCTTTTCGCGGGCTGAAAATGCCACTTTTCATTAACTGTGTAATCTCAATTCCCTTACACAACGTGACTGGAAAAAGCTTTTGCCTTCATATTTATCATATTTGAACAGCATCTGAAAGTGAAACATGTTTGTGAACATTGATTTTCAAAAAGTGCACTGTTGCTATTTCTAATGCTCTAATACAGCTTTTCGCGGGCTGAAAATGCCACTTATGCCACTCAGTGTATGGAGTCAATTCCTTGATACAACGTGACTGGAAACAGCTTTTGCCTTCATTTGTTGTCATATTTGAACAGCATCTGACAGTGAAACATGTTTGTAAACACTGATTTTCAAAAACTGCAGTCTAGCTGTTTCTCATGCTCTAAACAGCTTTTCGCGGGCTGAAAATGCCACTTTTGCCACTCACTGTATGGAGTAAATTCCTTGATACAACGTGACTGGAAACAGCTTTTGCCTTCATTTTTATTTATTTGAACAGCATCTGACAGTGAAACATGTTTGTAAACATTGATTTTCAAAAAGTGCACTGTTGCTATTTCTAATGCTCTAAAACAGCTTTTCGCGGGCTGAAATGCCACTTTTGTCACTAATTGTGTCCTTCTAATTCCCTTACACAACGTGACTGGAAAAACCTTTTGCCTTAATATTTATCATATTTGAACAGCATCTGACAGTGAAACATGTTTGTAAACATTGATTTTCAAAAAGTGCACTGTTGCTGTTTCTCATGCTCTAAAACAGCTTTTCGCGGGCTGAAAATGCCACTTTTGCCACTCACTGTTTGGAATCAATTCCTTTATACAACGTGACTGGAAACAGCTTTTGCCGTCATATTTTTCATATTTGAACAGCATCTGACAGTGAAAAATGTTTGTAAACATTGATTTTCAAAAACTGCAGTCTAGCTGTTTCTCATGCTCTAAAACAGCTTTTCGCGGGCTGAAAATGCCACTTTTGTCACTAACTGTGACAGCTTTTGCCTTCATATTTATCATATTTGTACAGCATCTGACAGTGAAATATGATTTTCAAAAACTGCAGTCTAGCTGTTTCTCATGCTCTAAGACAGCTTTTCGCGGGCTGAAAATGCCACTTGTTCCACTAACTGTGTCCTTTCAATTCCCTTAAACAACATGACTGGAAACAGCTTTTGCCTTCATATTTATCATCTTTGAACAGCATCTGACAGTGAAACACTTTTGTAAACATTGATTTTGAAAAACTGTAGTCTAGCTGTTTCTCATGCTCTAAAACAGCTTTTCGTGGGCTGAAAATGCCACTTTTGCCACTCAGTGTATGGAGTCAATTCCTTGATACAACGTGACTGGAAACAGCTTTTGCTGTCATATTTTTCATATTTGAACAGCATCTGACAGTGAAACATGTTTGTAAACATTGATTTTCAAAAAGTGCACTGTTGCTATTTCTAATGCTCTAAAACAGCTTTTCGCGGGCTGAAAATGCCACTTTTGCCACTCACTGTATGGAATGAATTCCTTGATACAACGTGACTGGAAACAGCTTTTGTCTTAATATTTATCATATTTGAACCGCATCTGACAGTGAAACATGCTTGTAAACATTGATTTTGAAAAACTGCAGTCTAGCTGTTTCTCATGCTCTAAAACAACTTTTCGCGGGCTGAAAATGCCACTTTTGTCACTAACTGCGTTTTGTTAATTCCCTTACACAACGTGACTGGAAACAGCTTTTGCCTTCATATTTCTCATATTTGAACAGCATCTGACAGTGAAACATGTTTGTAAACATTGATTTTTAAAAACTGGTCTCGCTGTTTCTCATGCTCTAAAACAGCTTTCTGCGGGCTGAAAATGCCACTTTTGCCACTCATTGTATGGAGTCAATTCCTTGATACAACGTGACTGGAAACAGCTATTGCCTTCATTTTTGTAATATTTGAACAGCATCTGACAGTTGAAACATGTTTGTAAACATTGATTTTCAAAAACTGCAGTCTAGCTGTTTCTCATGCTCTAAAACAGCTTTTCGCGGGCTGAAAATGCCACTTTTGTCACTAACTGTGTCCTTTTAATTCCCTTACTCAACGTGACTGGAAACAGCTTTTGCCGTCATATTTGTCATATTTGAACAGCATCTGACAGTGAAATATGTTTGTAAATATTGATTTTCAAAAACTGCAGTCTAGCTGTTTCTCATGCTCTAAGACAGCTTTTCGCGGGCTGAAAATGCCACTTGTTCCACTAACTGTGTCCTTTCAATTCCCTTAAACAACATGACTGGAAACAGCTTTTGCCTTCATATTTATCATCTTTGAACAGCATCTGACAGTGAAACACTTTTGTAAACATTGATTTTGAAAAACTGCAGTCTAGCTGTTTCTCATGCTCTAAAACAGCTTTTCGTGGGCTGAAAATGCCACTTTTGCCACTCAGTGTATGGAGTCAATTCCTTGATACAACGTGACTGGAAACAGCTTTTGCCTTAATATTTATCATATTTGAACAGCATCTGACAGGGAAACATGTTTGTAAACATTGATTTTCAAAAAGTGCACTGTTGCTATTTCTAATGCTCTAAAACAGCTTTTCGCGGGCTGAAAATGCCACTTTTGTCACTAACTGTGTCCTTTTAATTCCCTTACTCAACGTGACTGGAAACAGCTTTTGCCTTCATTTTTATCATATTTGAACAGCATCTGACAGTGAAATATGTTTGTAAATATTGATTTTCAAATACTGCAGTCTAGGTGTTTCTCATGCTCTAAGACAGCTTTTCGCGGGCTGAAAATGCCACTTTTGCCACTAACTGTGTCCTTTCAATTCCCTTAAACAACATGACTGGAAACAGCTTTTGCCTTCATATTTATCATCTTTGAACAGCATCTGACAATGAAACACTTTTGTAAACATCGATTTTGAAAAACTGCAGTCTAGCTGTTTCTCATGCTCTAAAACAGCTTTTCGCGGGCTGAAAATGCCACTTTTGCCACTCAGTGTATGGAGTCAATTCCTTGATACATGGTGACTGGAAACAGCTTTTGCCTTAATATTTATCATATTTGAACAGCATCTGACAGTGAAACATGTTTGTAAACATTGATTTTCAAAAAGTGCACTGTTGCTATTTCTAATGCTCTAAAACAGCTTTTCGCGGGCTGAAACTCCACTTTTGCCACTCAGTGTATGGAGTCAATTCCTTGATACAACGTAACTGGACACAGCTTTTGCCTTCATTTTTATCATATTTGAAGAGCTTCTGACAGTGAAAAATGTTTGTAAACATTGATTTTCAAAAAGTGCACTGTTGCTATTTCTAATGCTCTAAAACAGCTTTTCGCGGGCTGAAAATGCCACTTTTGTCATTAACTGTGTAATCTCAATTCCCTTACACAACGTGACTGGAAACAGCTTTTGCCTTCATATTTATCATATTTGAACAGCATCTGACAGTGAAACATGTTTGTAAACATTGATTTTCAAAAGCAGCAGTCTAGCTGTTCCTCATGCTCTAAAATAGCTTTTCACAGGCTGAAAATGCCACTTTTGTCACTCACTGTGTGATCTCAATTCCCTTACACAACGTGACTGGAAAAACCGTTTGCCTTCATATTTATCATATTTGAACAGCATCTGACAGTGAAACATGTTTGTAAATATTGATTTTCAAAAAGTGCACTGTTGCTGTTTCTAATGGTCTAAGACAGCATTACGCGGGCTGAAAATGCCACTTTTGCCACTCAGTGTATGGAGTCAATTCCTTGATACAAAGTGACTGGAAACAGCTTTTGCCTTCATTTGTTGTCATATTTGAACAGCATCTGACAGTGAAACACTTTTGTAAACATTGATTTTCAAAAAGTGCACTGTTGCTGTTTCTCATGCTCTAAAACAGCTTTTCGCGGGCTGAAAATGCCACTTTTGCCACTCACTGTTTGGAATCAATTCCTTTATACAACGTGACTGGAAACAGCTTTTGCCGTCATATTTTTCATATTTGAACAGCATTAGACAGTGAAACATGTTTGTAAACACTGATTTTCAAAAAGTGCACTTTTGCTATTTCGAATGCTCTAAAACAGCTTTTCGCGGGCTGAAAATGCCACTTTTGTCACTAATTGTGTCCTTCTAATTCCCTTACACAACGTGACTGGAAAAACCTTTTGCCGTCATATTTTTCATACTTGAACAGCATCTGACAGTGAAACATGTTTGTAAACACTGATTTTCAAAAAGTGCACTGCTGCTGTTTCTCATACTCTAAAACAGCTTTTCGCAGGCTGAAAATGCCACTTTTGTGACTAACTGTGTCCTGTTAATTCCCTTGCGAAACGTGACCGGAAACAGCTTTTGCCTTCATATTTATCATATTTGAACAGCATCTAACTGTGAAACATGTTTGTAAACATTGGTTTTGAAAAACTGCAGTCTAGCTGTTTCTCATTCTCTAAAACAGCTTTTCGCCGGCTTAAAATGCCACTTTTGATACTTACTGTATGGAGTCAATTCCTTGATACAACGTGACTGGAAACAGCTTTTGCCTTAATATTTATCATATTTGAACAGCATCTGACAGGGAAACATGTTTGTAAACATTGATTTTCAAAAAGTGCACTGTTGCTATTTCTATTGCTGTAAAACAGCTTTTCGCGGGCTGAAAATGCCACTTTTGTCACTAACTGCGTTTTGTTAATTCCCTTACAAAACGTTACTGGAAACAGCTTTTGCCTTCATATTTATCATCTTTGAACAGCATCTGACAGTGAAACATGTTTGTAAACACTGATTTTCAAAAACTGCAGTCTAGCTGTTTCTCATGCTCTAAAACAGCTTTTCGCGGGCTGAAAATGCCACTTTTGTCACTAACTGTGTCCTTCTAATTCCCTTACACAACGTGACTGGAAACAGCTTTTGCCTTCATATTTATCATATTTGAACAGCATCTGACAGTGAAACACTTTTGTAAACATTGATTTTCAAAAACTGCAGTCTCGCTGTTTCTCATGCTCTAAAACAGCTTTTCGCGGGCTGAAAATGCCACCTTTGTCACGAAGTGTCTAATCTCAATTCCCTTACACAACGTGACTGGAAACAGCTTTTGCCTTAATATTTATCATATTTGAACAGCATCTGAAAGTGAAACATGTTTGTAAACATTGATTTTCAAAAAGTGCACTGTTGCTGTTTCTCATGCTCTAAAACAGCTTTTCGCGGGATGATAATGCCACTTTTGCCACTCACTGTTTGGAATCAATTCCTTTATACAACGTGACTGGAAACAGCTTTTGCCGTCATATTTTTCATATTTGAACAGCATTAGACAGTGAAACATGTTTGTAAACACTGATTTTCAAAAAGTGCACTTTTGCTATTTCGAATGCTCTAAAACAGCTTTTCGCGGGCTGAAAATGCCACTTTTGTCACTAACTGTGTCCTTCTAATTCCCTTACACAACGTGACTGGAAAAACCTTTTGCCGTCATATTTATCATATTTGAACAGCATCTGACAGTGAAACATGTTTGTAAACATTGATTTTCAAAAAGTGCACTGTTGCTATTTCTATTGCTGTAAAACAGCTTTTCGCGGGCTGAAAATGCCACTTTTGTCACTAACTGCGTTTTGTTAATTCCTTACAAAACGTTACTGGAAACAGCTTTTGCCTTCATATTTATCATCTTTGAACAGCATCTGACAGTGAAACATGTTTGTAAACACTGATTTTCAAAAACTGCAGTCTAGCTGTTTCTCATGCTCTAAAACAGCTTTTCGCGGGCTGAAAATGCCACTTTTGTCACTAACTGTGTCCTTCTAATTCCCTTACACAACGTGACTGGAAACAGCTTTTGCCTTCATATTTATCATATTTGAACAGCATCTGACAGTGAAACATGTTTGTAAACATTAATTTTCAAAAACTGCAGTCTCGCTGTTTCTCATGCTCTAAAACAGCTTTTCGCGGGCTGAAAATGCCACCTTTGTCACGAAGTGTCTAATCTCAATTCCCTTACACAACTTGACTGGAAACAGCTTTTGCCTTATTATTTATCATATTTGAACAGCATCTGAAAGTGAAACATGTTTGTAAACATTGATTTTCAAAAAGTGCACTGTTGCTGTTTCTCATGCTCTAAAACAGCTTTTCGCGGGATGATAATGCCACTTTTGCCACTCACTGTTTGGAATCAATTCCTTTATACAACGTGACTGGAAACAGCTTTTGCCTTAATATTTTTCATATTTGAACAGCATTAGACAGTGAAACATGTTTGTAAACACTGATTTTCAAAAAGTGCACTTTTGCTATTTCGAATGCTCTAAAACAGCTTTTCGCAGGCTGAAAATGCCACTTTTGTCACTAACTGTGTCCTTCTAATTCCCTTACACAACGTGACTGGAAACAGCTTTTGCCTTCATTTGTTGTCATATTTGAACAGCATCTGACAGTGAAACACTTTTGTAAACATTGATTTTCAAAAAGTGCACTGTTGCTGTTTCTCATGCTCTAAAACAGCTTTTCGCGGGCTGAAAATGCCACTTTTGCCACTCACTGTTTGGAATCAATTCCTTTATACAACGTGACTGGAAACAGCTTTTGCCGTCATATTTTTCATATTTGAACAGCATTAGACAGTGAAACATGTTTGTAAACACTGATTTTCAAAAAGTGCACTGCTGCTGTTTCTCATGCTCTAAAACAGCTTTTCGCGGGCTGAAAATGCCACTTTTGCCACTCACTGTATGGAATGAATTCCTTGATACAACGTGACTGGAAACAGCTTTTGCCGTCATATTTTTCATATTTGAACAGCATCTGACAGTGAAAAATGTTTGTAAACATTGATTTTCAAAAACTGCAGTCTAGCTGTTTCTCATGCTCTAAAACAGCTTTTCGCGGGCTGAAAATGCCACTTTTGTCACTAACTGTGACAGCTTTTGCCTTCATATTTATCATATTTGAACAGCATCTGACAGTGAAAAATGTTTGTAAACATTGATTTTCAAAAACTGCAGTCTAGCTGTTTCTCATGCTCTAAAACAGCTTTTCGCGGGCTGAAAATGCCACTTTTGTCACTAACTGTGACAGCTTTTGCCTTCATATTTATCATATTTGAACAGCATCTGACAGTGAAATATGATTTTCAAAAACTGCAGTCTAGCTGTTTCTCATGCTCTAAGACAGCTTTTCGCGGGCTGAAAATGCCACTTTTTCCACTAACTGTGTCCTTTCAATTCCCTTAAACAACATGACTGGAAACAGCTTTTGCCTTCATATTTATCATCTTTGAACAGCATCTGACAGTGAAACACTTTTGTAAACATTGATTTTGAAAAACTACAGTCTAGCTGTTTCTCATGCTCTAAAACAGCTTTTCGTGGGCTGAAAATGCCACTTTTGCCACTCAGTGTATGGAGTCAATTCCTTGATACAACGTGACTGGAAACAGCTTTTGCCTTAATATTTATCATATTTGAACAGCATCTGACAGGGAAACATGTTTGTAAACATTGATTTTCAAAAAGTGCACTGTTGCTATTTCTAATGCTCTAAAACAGCTTTTCGCGGGCTGAAATGCCACTTTTGCCACTCAGTGTATGGAGTCAATTCCTTGATACAACGTAACTGGACACAGCTTTTGCCTTCATTTTTATCATATTTGAAGAGCTTCTGACAGTGAAAAATGTTTGTAAACATTGATTTTCAAAAAGTGCACTGTAGCTATTTCTAATGCTCTAAAACAGCCTTTCGCGGGCTGAAAATGCCACTTTTGTCATTAACTGTGTAATCTCAATTCCCTTACACAACGTGACTGGAAACAGCTTTTGCCTTCATATTTATCATATTTGAACAGCATGTGACAGTGAAACATGTTTGTAAACATTGATTTTCAAAAGCAGCAGTCTAGCTGTTCCTCATGCTCTAAAATAGCTTTTCACAGGCTGAAAATGCCACTTTTGTCACTCACTGTGTGATCTCAATTGCCTTACACAACGTGACTGGAAAAACCGTTTGCCTTCATATTTATCATATTTGAACAGCATCTGACAGTGAAACATGTTTGTAAATATTGATTTTCAAAAAGTGCACTGTTGCTGTTTCTAATGGTCTAAAACAGCTTTACGCGGGCTGAAAATGCCACTTTTGTGACTAACTGTGTCCTCTTAATTCCCTTGCGAAACGTGACCGGAAACAGCTTTTGCCTTCATATTTATCATATTTGAACAGCATCTGAAAGTGAAACATGTTTGTAAACATTGATTTTCAAAAAGTGCACTGTTGCTGTTTCTCATGCTCTAAAACAGCTTTTCGCGGGATGATAATGCCACTTTTGCCACTCACTGTTTGGAATCAATTCCTTTATACAACGTGGATGGAAACAGCTTTTGCCGTCATATTTTTCATATTTGAACAGCATTAGACAGTGAAACATGTTTGTAAACACTGATTTTCAAAAAGTGCACTTTTGCTATTTCGAATGCTCTAAAACAGCTTTTCGCAGGCTGAAAATGCCACTTTTGTCACTAACTGTGTCCTTCTAATTCCCTTACACAACGTGACTGGAAACAGCTTTTGCCTTCATTTGTTGTCATATTTGAACAGCATCTGACAGTGAAACACTTTTGTAAACATTGATTTTCAAAAAGTGCACTGTTGCTGTTTCTCATGCTCTAAAACAGCTTTTCGCGGGCTGAAAATGCCACTTTTGCCACTCACTGTTTGGAATCAATTCCTTTATACAACGTGACTGGAAACAGCTTTTGCCGTCATATTTTTCATATTTGAACAGCATTAGACAGTGAAACATGTTTGTAAACACTGATTTTCAAAATGTGCACTTTTGCTATTTCGAATGCTCTAAAACAGCTTTTCGCGGGCTGAAAATGCCACTTTTGTGTTCCGTTAATTCCCTTAGAAAACATGACTGGAAACAGCTTTTGTCTTCATATTTATCATATTTGAAGAGCATCTGACAGTGAAACATGTTTGTAAACATTGATTTTCAAAAAGTACACTGTTGCAATTTCTAATACTCTAAAACAGCTTTTCGCGGGCTGAAAATGCCACTTTTGCCACTCACTGTATGGAGTCAATTCCTTGATACAACGTGACTGGAAACAGCTTTTGAATTCATATTTATCATATTTGAACATCATCCGACAGTGAAACATGTTTGTAAACATTGATTTTCATAAAGTACACTGTTGCTATTTCTAATGCTCTAATACAGCTTTTCGTGGGCTGAAAATGACACTTTTGCCACTGATGGTATGGACTCAATTCCTTGATACAACGTGACTGGAAACACCTTTTGCCTTAATATTTATCATATTTGAACATCATCTGACAGTGAAACATGTTTGTATACATTTATTTTGAAAAACTGCAGTCTAGCTGTTTCTCATGTTCTAAAACAGCTTTTTGCAGGCTGAAAATGCCACTTTTGTCACTATCTGTGTTCGGTTAATTCCCTTGATACAACGTGACTGGAAACAGCTTTTGCCTTCATATTTATCATATTTGAACAGCATCTGACAGTGAAACATGTTTGTAAACATTGATTTTGAAAAAGTGCACTGTTGCCATTTCTAATGCTCTAAAACAGCTTTTCGCGGGCTGAAAATGCCACTTTTGCCACTTACTGTATGGAGTCAATTCCTTGATACAACGTGACTGGAAACAGCTTTTGCATTCATTTTTATCATATTTGAACAGCATCTGACAGTGAAACATGTTTGTCAACATTGATTTTCAAAAAAGCACTGTTGCTATTTCTAATGCTCTAAAAGCTTTTCGCGGGCTGAAAATGCCACTTTTGCCACTCACTGTATGGAGTCAATTCCTTGATACAACATGACTAGAAACAGCTTTTGCCTTCATTTTTATCATATTTGAACAGCATCTGACAGTGAAACATGTTTGTAAACATTGATTTTGAAAAACTGCAGTCTACCTGTCTCTCATGCTCTAAAACAGCTTTTCGCAGGCTGAAAATGCCACTTGTGCCACTCACTGTATGGAGTCAATTCTTTGATACAACGTGACTGGAAACAGCTTTTGACTTCATATTTATCATATTTGAACAGCATCTGACAGTGAAACATGTTTGTAAACATTGATTTTGAAAAACTGCAGTCTAGCTGTTTCTCATGCTCTAAAACAGCTTTTCGCGTCCTGAAAATGCCACTTTTTCCATTTACTGTGTCCCTTCAATTCCCTTACACAACATGAATGGAAACAGCTTCTGCCTTCATATTTATCTTATTTGAACAGCATCTGACAGTGAAACATGTTTGTAAACATTGATTTTCAAAAACTACATTGTTGCTATTTCTAATGCTCTAAAAGAGCTTTTCGCGGGCTTTTGCCACTCACTGTATGGTGTCAATTCCTTGATACAACGTGACTGGAAACAGCTATTGCCTTCATTTTTATCATATTTGAACAGCATCTGACAGTGAAACATGTTTGTAAACATTGATTTTCAAAAACTGCAGTCTAGCTGTTTCTCATGCTCTAAAACAGCCTTTCGCGGGATGAAAATGCCACTTTTGATACTTACTGTATGGAGTCAATTCCTTGATACAACGTGACTGGAAACAGCTTTTGCCCTCATATTTATCATATCTGAACATCATCTGACAGTGAAACATGTTTGTACACATTGATTTTCCAAAACTGCAGTCTAGCTGTTTCTTATGCTTTAAAACAGCTTTTCGCAGGCTGAAAATGCCACTTTTGTCACTAACTGTGTCCTGTTAATTCCCTTGCGAAACGTGACTGGAAAAAGTTTTTGCCTTCATATTTATCTTATTTGAACAGCATCTGACAGTGAAACATGTTTGTAAACATTGATTTTCAAAAAGTGCACTGTTGCCATTTCTAATGCGCTAAAAGCTTTTCGCGGGCTGAAGATGCCACTTTTGCCACTCTCTACTTGTGGTGGAGCCAATCTTTGACACAAACTAGATCGGGAAACAGGTTTCATCATTTTACTATTTTGAACAGCATCTGACAGTGAAACATGTTTGTAAACATTGATTTTGAAAAACTGCAGTCTAGCTGTTTCTCATGCTCTAAAACAGCTTTTCGCGGGCTGAAAATGCCACTTTTGCCACTCAGTGTATGGAGTCAATTCCTTGATACATGGTGACTGGAAACAGCTTTTGCCTTAATATTTATCATATTTGAACAGCATCTGACAGTGAAACATGTTTGTAAACATTGATTTTCAAAAAGTGCACTGTTGCTATTTCTAATGCTCTAAAACAGCTTTTCGCGGGCTGAAATGCCACTTTTGCCACTCAGTGTATGGAGTCAATTCCTTGATACAACGTAACTGGACACAGCTTTTGCCTTCATTTTTATCATATTTGAAGAGCTTCTGACAGTGAAAAATGTTTGTAAACATTGATTTTCAAAACGTGCACTGTTGCTATTTCTAATGCTCTAAAACAGCTTTTCGCGGGCTGAAAATGCCACTTTTGTCATTAACTGTGTAATCTCAATTCCCTTACACAACGTGACTGGAAACAGCTTTTGCCTTCATATTTATCATATTTGAACAGCATCTGACAGTGAAACATGTTTGTATACATTGATTTTCAAAAGCATCAGTCTAGCTGTTTCTCATGCTCTAAAACAGCTTTTCACAGGCTGAAAATGCCACTTTTAAGCCGCTAAGTGTCTAATCTCAATTTCTACAATAACATGTGATCAAGAAACAGCTTTTGCCTTCATATTTATCATATTTGAACAGCATCTGAAAGTGAAACATGTTTGTAAACATTGATTTTCAAAAAGTGCACTGTTGCTGTTTCTCATGCTCTAAAACAGCTTTTCGCGGGATGATAATGCCACTTTTGCCACTCACTGTTTGGAATCAATTCCTTTATACAACGTGACTGGAAACAGCTTTTGCCGTCATATTTTTCATATTTGAACAGCATTAGACAGTGAAACATGTTTGTAAACACTGATTTTCAAAAAGTGCACTTTTGCTATTTCGAATGCTCTAAAACAGCTTTTCGCAGGCTGAAAATGCCACTTTTGTCACTAACTGTGTCCTTCTAATTCCCTTACACAACGTGACTGGAAAAACCTTTTGCCGTCATGTTTATCATATTTGAACAGCATCTGACAGTGAAACATGTTTGTAAACATTGATTTTCAAAAAGTGCACTGTTGCTATTTCTATTGCTGTAAAACAGCTTTTCGCGGGCTGAAAATGCCACTTTTGTCACTAACTGCGTTTTGTTAATTCCCTTCCAAAACGTTACTGGAAACAGCTTTTGCCTTCATATTTATCATCTTTGAACAGCATCTGACAGTGAAACATGTTTGTAAACACTGATTTTCAAAAACTGCAGTCTAGCTGTTTCTCATGCTCTAAAACAGCTTTTCGCGGGCTGAAAATGCCACTTTTGTCACTAACTGTGTCCTTCTAATTCCCTTACACAACGTGACTGGAAACAGCTTTTGCCGTCATATTTTTCATATTTGAACAGCATTAGACAGTGAAACATGTTTGTAAACATTGATTTTCAAAAACTGCAGTCTCGCTGTTTCTCATGCTCTAAAACAGCTTTTCGCGGGCTGAAAATGCCACCTTTGTCACGAAGTGTCTAATCTCAATTCCCTTACACAACTTGACTGGAAACAGCTTTTGCCTTATTATTTATCATATTTGAACAGCATCTGAAAGTGAAACATGTTTGTAAACATTGATTTTCAAAAAGTGCACTGTTACTATTTCTAATGCTCTAAAACAGCTTTTCGCGGGCTGAAAATGCCAATTTTGCCACTCACTGTATGGAGTCAATTCCTTGATACAACGTGACTGGAAACAGGTTTTGCCTTCATTTTTATCATTTTGAACAGCATCTGACAGTGAAACATGTTTGTAAACATTGATTTTCAAAAAGTGCACTGTTGCTATTTCTATTGCTGTAAAACAGCTTTTCGCGGGCTGAAAATGCCACTTTTGTCACTAATTGTGTCCTTCTAATTCCCTTACACAACGTGACTGGAAACAGCTTTTGCCTTCATTTGTTGTCATATTTGAACAGCATCTGACAGTGAAACACTTTTGTAAACATTGATTTTCAAAAAGTGCACTGTTGCTGTTTCTCATGCTCTAAAACAGCTTTTCGCGGGCTGAAAATGCCACTTTTGCCACTCACTGTTTGGAATCAATTCCTTTATACAACGTGACTGGAAACAGCTTTTGCCGTCATATTTTTCATATTTGAACAGCATTAGACAGTGAAACATGTTTGTAAACACTGATTTTCAAAAAGTGCACTTTTGCTATTTCGAATGCTCTAAAACAGCTTTTCGCGGGCTGAAAATGCCACTTTTGTCA
>JAMOIN010001472.1:0-105648 GCA_024666655.1 Dascyllus trimaculatus
GCCCGGTGTGCTGGGCTGAGCTGCTGGGGTGCCGTGTGGACAGGGTCTTCTGGGAAGCGGTGTGAAAAGGCTCTGATGGAGAGCCAGGCGGGCTGTTGTGCTGGGGGTCCCCGTGTGCTGTGCTCGGAAGCCCGGTGAGCTGGGCTTCGGAGCCCGGTGTGCTGGGCTGAGCTGCTGGGGTGCCGTGTGGACAGGGTCTGCTGGGGAGCGGTGTGAACAGGCTCTGATGGAGAGCCAGGCGGGCTGTGCTGTGGTGTGCGGGGTTGCTGGCGAGCCGTGTAGACAGGCTCATCTGGGGAGCTTTGTGAACAGGCTCTGATGGAGAGCCAGGCGGGCTGTGGTGCTTGGGGCCCACGTGTGCTGTGCTGTGGAGCCCGGTGAGCTGGGCTGGGGAGCCTGGTGTGCTGGGCTGTGCATCTGGGGAGCCGTGTGGACAGGCTCTGCTGGGGAGCGGTTTCAAAAGGCTCTGCTGGAGAGCAAGGCGCGCTGTGTTGCTGGGGGCCCCAGTGTGCTGTGCTGGGGAGCCCGGTGAGCTGGGCTGGGGAGCCCGGTGTGCTGGGCTGTGCTGCTGGGGAGCCGTGTGGACAGGCTCTGCTTGGGAGTGGCTTGAAAAGGCTCTCCTGGAGAGCCAGGCGGGCTGTGGTGCGGGGGGCCCCCGTGTGCTGTGCTGGGGAGCCCTGTGAGCTGGGCTGGGGAGCCCGGTGTGCTAGGCTGTGGTGCTGGGGAGCCGTGTGGACAGGCTCTGCTGGGGAGCGCTGTGGACAGGCTCTGATGGAGAGCCAGACGCGCTGTGGTGCTGGGGGGCCCCGTGTTCTGTGCTGGGGAGCCCGTTGATTTGGGCTGGAGAGCCCGGTGTGCTGGGCTGTGGTGCTGGGGAGCCGTGTGGACAGGCTCTGCCTGGGAGCGGTGTGAACAGGCTCTGATGGAGAGTCAGGCGGGATGTGGTGCTGGGGGCCCCCGTGTGCTGTGCTAGGGAGCACGGTGAGCTTGGCTGCGGAGCCCGGTTTGCTGGGCTGTGCTGCTGGTGAGCCGTGTGGACAGGCTCTTCTGGGGAGCGGTGTGAACAGGCTCTGATGGAGAGCCAGACGCGCTGTGGTGCTGGGGGCCCCCGTGTGCTGTGCTGGGGAGCCCGTTGAGCTGGGCTGGGGAGCCCGGTGTGCTGGGCTGTGGTGCTGGGGAGCAGTGTGGAAAGGCATTGCTGGGGAGTGGTTTGAAAAGGATCTGCTGGACAGCCAGGCGGGCTGTGGTGCTGGGGGGCCCGGTGTGCCGTGATCGGGAGCCCGGTGAGTTGGGCTGTGGAGCCCGGTGTGCTGGGCTGTGGTGCTGCAGAGCCTTGTGGACAGGCTCAGCTGGGGAGCGGTGTGAACAGGCTCTGATGGAGAACCAGGCGGGCTGTGGTGCTGGGGCCCCCGGTGTGCTGTGATGGGGAGCCCGGTGAGCTGGGCTGGGGAGCCCGGTGTGCAGGGCTGTGGTGCTGGGGAGCCGTGTGGACAGGCTCTGCTGAGGAGCGGTGTGGACAGGCTCTGATGGAGTGCCAGGCGGGCTGTGGTGCTGGGGGGACCCTTGTTCTGTCTTGAGGAGCCCGTTGAGCTGGGCTGGGGAGCCCGGTGTGCTCGGCTGTGGTGCTGGGGAGCCGTGTAGACAGGCTCTGCCGGGGACTGGTTTGAACAGGCTCTTCTGGAGAGCTAGGCGGGCTGTGGTGCTGGGGAGCCGTGTGGACAGGCTCTGCTGGGGAGTTGTTTGAACAGGATCTGCTGGAGAGCCAGGCAGGTTGTGGTTGTGGGGGGCCCCCTTTTCTGTGCTGGGGAGCCGGGTGAGCTGGGCTGGGGAGCCCGGTGTTCTGGGCTGTGGTGCTGGGGAGCAGTGTAGACAGGCTCTGCTGGGGAGTGGTTTGAACAGGCTCTGATGCAGAGCCAGGCAGGCTTTATTGCTGGGGGGCCCCGTGTGCTGTGCTGGGGAGGCCGGTGTGCTGGGCTCTGGTGCTGGTGAGCCGTGTAGACAGGCTCTGCTGGGGAGCGGTGTGATCAGGCTCTGATGGAAAGCCAGGCGGGCTGTGGTGCTGGGGGGCCCCGTGTGCTGTGCTGGGGAGCCCGGTGTGCTGGGCTGTGGTGCTGGGGAGCCGTGTGGAAAGGCTCTGCTGGGGAGTGGTGTGAACAGGCTCTGATGGAGAGCAAGGCGTCCTGTGGTGCACGGGGGCCCCGTGTGCTGTGCTGGGGAGCCCGTTGAGCTGGGCTGGAGAGCCCGGTGTGATGGGCTGTGGTACTGGGGAGCCGTGTGGACAGGCTCTGCTGGGGAGTGGTTTCAACAGGCTCTGATGGAGAGCCAGGCGGGCTGTGGTGCTTGGGGCCCCCGTGTGCTGTGTCGGGGAGCCCGGTGAGCTGGGCTGGGGAGCCCGGTGTGCTGGGCTGTGGTGCTGGGGAGCCGTGTAGACAGGCTCTGCTTGGGAGCGTTGTAAACAGGCTATGCTGGAGAGCCAGGCGGGCTGTGGTGCTGTGGGCCCCCGTGTGCTGTGCTTTGGAGCCCGGTGTTCTGGGCTGTGATGCTGGGGAGCCGTGTGGACAGGCTCTGCTGGGGACCCATTCGGGCTGTGGTGCTGGGGGGCCCCGTCTGCTGTGCTGGGGAGCCCGGTGTGCTGGGCTGAGCTGCTGGGGTGCCGTGTGTAGAGGGTCTGCTGGAAAGCGGTGTGAAAAGGCTCTGATGGAGAGCCAGGCTGGCTGTGGTGCTGGGGGGCCCCAGTGTGCTGTGCTCGGTAGCCCGGTTAGCTGGGCTGCGGGGCCCGGTGTGCTGGGCTGAGCTGCTGGGGTGCCGTGTGGACAGGGTCTGCTGGGAAGCGGTGTTAACAGGCTCTGATGGAGAGCCGGGCGGGCTGTGGTGATGGGGGCCCCCGTGTGCTGTGCTCGGTAGCCCGGTGAGCTGGGCTGGGGAGCCCGGAATGCTGGGCTGAGCTGCTGGGGTGCCGTGTGGACAGGGTCTTCTGGGAAGCGGTGTGAAAAGGCTCTGATGGAGAGCCAGGCGGGCTGTGGTGCTGGGTGGCCCCGTGTGCTGTGCTCAGAAGCCCGGTGAGCTGGGCTGCGGAGCCCGGTGTGCTGGGCTGTGGTGCTGGGAAGCCGTGTAGACAGGCTCTGCTGGGGAGCGGTGTGAACAGGCTCTGCTGGGGAGCGGAGTGAACAGGCTCTGATGGAAAGCCAGGGGGGCTGTGGTGCTGGGGGCCCCCGTGTGCTGTGCTGGGGAGTCCGGTGAGGTGGGCTGGGGAGCCCGGTGAGCTGGGCTGTGCTGCTTGGAAGCCGTGTGGACAGGCTCTGCTGGGGAATGGTTTGAACAGGCTCTTCTGGAGAGCCAGGCGGGCTGTGGTGGTGGGGGCCCCCGTGTGATGTCCCGGGGAGCCCGGTGCTCTGGGCTGTGCTTCTGGGGAGCCGTGTAGACAGGCTCTGCTGCGGAGCGGTGTGAACAGGCTCTGATGGAGAGCCAGGCCGGCTGTGATTCTGGGCGCCCCCGTGTGATGTGTTGGGGGGCCCGGTGAGGTTGGCTGGGGAGCCCAGTGTTCTGGGCTGTGGTGCTGGGGAGCCGTGTGGACAGGCTCTGCTTGGGAGCGCTGTGACCATGCTCTGATGAAGAGCCAGGCGGGCTGTGGTGCTGGGGGGCCCCGTGTGCTGTCCTGGGGAGACCGGTGAGCTGGGCTGTGGTGATGGGGAGCCGTGTAGACAGGCTCTGCTGGGGAGCGGTATGAACAGGATTTGATGGAGAGCCAGGCGGGCTATGGTTCTGGGGGGGCCCGTGTGCTGTGCTGGGGAGCCCGGTGAGCTGGGCTGGGGAGCCCGGTGTGCTGGGCTGTTGTGCAGGGGAGCTGTGTAGACAGGCTCTGCTGTGGAGGGGTGTGAACAGGCTTTGTTGGAGAGCCAGGCGGGCTATGGTGCTGGGGGGCCCCGTGTGCTGTGCTGGGGGAGCCCTGTGAGCTGGGCTGGGGAGCCCAGTGTGCTGGGCTGTGGTGCTTGGGTGCCGTGTAGACAGGCTGTGCTGTTGAACGGTGTGAACAGGCTCTGATGGAGAGCCATACGGGCTGTGGTGCTGGGGGCCCCCGTGTGCTGTACTCGGGAGCCCAGTGAGCTGGGCTTCGGAGCCCAGTGCGCTGGGCTGTGGTGTTGGGAAGTCGTGTGGACAGGCTCTGCTGGGGAGAGGGTTGAACAGGCTCTGATGGAGAGCCAGGCGGGCTGTTGAGCTGGGTAGCCCCGTGTGCTGTGCTGGGGGGCCCCGTGTGCTGTGCTGGGGAGCCCGATGAGTTGGGCTGGGTAGCCCGGTGTGCTGGGCTATGGTGCTGGGGAGCCCGGTGTGCTGGGCTGGGGAGCCCGGTGTGCTGGGCTGTGGTGCTGGGGAGCCGTGTGGACAGACTCTGCTGGGGAGCGGTGTGAACAGGCTCTGCTGGGAAGAGGGTTGAACAGGCCCTGATGGAGAGCAAGGCGGGCTGTGGTGGTTGGGGGCCCCGTGTGCTGTGCTTGGGAGCCCGGTTTGCTGGGCTGTGGTGCTGGGGAGCCTATGGATAGGCTCTGCTGGGGAGCCGTGTGGACAGGCTCTTCTGGAGAGCCAGGCGGGCTGTGCTGCGGTGTGCTGGGCTGTGGTGCTGGGGAGCCGTGTGGACAGGCTCTACTGGGGAGCGTTGTGAAAAGGTTCTGATGGAAAGCCAGGCGGGCTGTGGTGCTGGGGAGCCCGGTGAGCAGGGCTGGGGAGCCCGGTGTGCTAGGCTGTGGTGCAGGGGAGCAGTGTGGAAAGGCTCTGCTGTGGAGTGGTTTGAACAGGCTCTTCTGGAGACCAACGCGGGCTGTGGTTTTGGGGGCCCCCGTGTGCTGCGCTGGGGAGCCCGGTGAGCTGGGCTGGGGAGCCCGGTATGCTTGGCTGTGGTGCTGGATTGCCGTGTGGACAGGCTCTGCTGGGGAGTGGTTTGAACAGGCTCTGATGGAGAGCCATGCGGGCTCATGTGCTGGGCGGCCCCGTGTGCTGTGCTGGGGAGCCCGGTGTGCTGGGCTGGGGAGGCCCGTGTGCTGGGCTGTCGTGCTGGGGAGCCCGGTGTGCTGGGCTGGGGAGCCCGGTGTGCTGGGCTGTGGTGCTGGGGAGCCGTGTGGACAGGCTCTGCTGGGGAGCGGAGTGAACAGGCTCTGATGGAGAGCCAGGTGGGCTGTGGTGCTGGGGAGCCTGTTGAGGTGGGCTGGGGAGCCCGGTGTGCTGGGCTGTGGTGCTGGGGAATCTTTTGAACAGGCTCTGCTGTGGAGAGGGTTGAACATGCTCTGATTTAGAGCCAGGCGGGCTTTGGTGCTGGGGGCCCCCGTGTGCTGTGCTGGGGAGCCCGTTTAGCTGGGCTGGGGAGCCCGGTGTGCTGGGCTGTGGTGCGTGCGAACCGTGTAGACAAGCTCTGCTGGGGAGCGGTGTGAACAGGCTCTTATGGAGAGCCAGGCGGGCTGTGGTGCTGGGGGCCCCCGTGTGCTGTGCTGGGGGGCCCGGTAAGCTTGGCTGGCGAGCCCGGTGTGCTGGGCTGTGGTGCTGGCCAACTGTGGAGACAGGCTCTGCTGGGGTGCCCCGTGTGCTGTGTTGGGGAGCCCGTTGAGCCTGGCTGGGGAGCCCGGTGTGCTGGGCTGTGCTGCTGGGGAGCCGAGTGGACAGGCTTTGATGGAGAGCCAGGCGGGCTGTGGTGCTGGTGGCCCCCGTGTTCTGTGCTGGGTAGCCCGGTCAGCTTTGCCGGGGTGCCCGCTGTGCTAGGCTGAGCTGCTGGGGTGCCGTGTCGACAGGGTCTGCTGTTAAGCAGTGTTAACAGGCTCTGATGGAGAGCCAGGCGGGCTATGGTGCTGGGGGGCCAATTGTGCTGTGCTTGGGAGCCCGGTTAGCTGCGCTGGGGAGTCCGGTGTGCTGGGCTGTGGTGCTGGGGAGCCGTGCAGACAGGCTCTGCTGGGGAGCGGAGTGAACAGTCTCTGATGGAGAGCCAGGCGGGCTGTGGTGTTGGTGGCCCCCGTGTGCTTTGCTGGGGAGCCCGGTGAGCTGGGCTGGGGAGCCCGGTGTGCTGGGCTGTGCTGCTGGGGAGGCGTGTGGACAGGCTGTGCTGGGGATTGGTTTGAACAGGCTCTGCTGGAGAGCCAGGCGGGCTGTGGTGCTGGGGGCCCCCCGTGTGTTGTGCTGGGTAGCCCGGTTACCTGGGCTGGGGAGCCCGGTGTCCGAGGTTGTGCTGCTGGGGAGCCGTGTGGACCGGCTCTGCTGAGGCGCGGTGTGGACAGGCTCTGCTGGAGAGCCAGGCGGGCTGTGGTTTTGGCGGCCCCCGTGTGCTGTGCTGGGGAGCCCGGTGAGCTGGGCTGGGGAGCCCGGTGTTCTGGGCTGTGCTGCTGGGGAGGCTTGTGGACAGGCTGTGCTGGGGAGTGGTTTGAAAAGGCTCTGCTGGAGAGCAACGCGGGTTGTGGTTCTGGGGGCCCCCGTGTGCTGTGCTGGGGGCCCCCGTGTGCTGTGCTGGGGAGGCCGGTGTGCTCGGCTGTGCTGCTGGGGAGCCGTGTGGACAGGCTCTGCTGGGGAGTGGTTTGAACAGGCTCTGCTGGAATAGACAGGCGGGCTGTGGTGCTGGGGGCCCCCGTGTGCTGTGCTGCGGAGCCCGTTTAACTGGGATGTGGAGCCCGGTGTGCTGGGCTGTGGTGCTGGGGAGCCTTGTGGAAAGGCTCTGCTGGGGAGCCGTGTGGACAGGCTCTGCTGGGGAGTGGTTTGAACAGGCTCTGCTCGAGAGCCAGGCGGGCTGTGGTGCTGGGGGGCCCCGTGTGCTGTGCTGGGGGGCCTTGTGAGGTGGGCTGGGGAGACCGGTGTGCTGGGCTCTGCTGCTGGGGAGCCGTGTGGAAAGGCTCTGCTGGCGAGTGGTTTGAACAGGCTCTGATGGAGAGCCATGCGCGCTCATGTGCTGGGGGCCCCCGTGTGCTGTGCTGGGGAGCCCGGTGAGCAGGGCTGGGGAGCCCGGTGTGCTGGGCTGTGGTGCTGGGGAGCAGTGTGGAAAGGCTCTGCTGTGGAGTGGTTTGAACAGGCTCTGCTGGAGACCAACGCGGGCTGTGGTGCTGGGGGCCCCCGTGTGCTGCGCTGGGGAGCCCGGTGAGTTGGGCTGGGGAGCCCGGTATGCTTGGCTGTGGTGCTCGATTGCCGTGTGGACAGGCTCGGCTGGGGAGTGGTTTGAACAGGCTCTGATGGAGAGCCATGCGGGCTCATGTGCTGGGCGGCCACGTGTGCTGTGCTGGGGAGGCCCGTGTGCTGGGCTGTGGTGCTGGGGAGCCCGGTGTGCTGGGCTGGGGAGGCCCGTGTGCTGGGCTGTGGTGCTGGGGAGCCCGGTGTGCTGGGCTGAGGAGCCCGGTGTGCTGAGCTGTGGTGCTGGGGAGCCGTGTGGACAGGCTCTGCTGGGGAGCGGTGTGAACAGCCTAAGCTGGAGAGCCAGGCGGGCTGTGGTGTGGGGGGCCCCGTGTGCTGTGCTGGGGAGCCCGGTGTGCTGGGCTGTTCATCTGGGGAGCCGTGTGGACAATCTCTTCTGGGGAGCGGTGTGGACAGGCTCTGATGGAGAGCCAGGCGGGCTGTGGTGCTGGGAGCCCGTGTGCCTTGCTGGGGAGCCCGGTGACATCGGCTGGGGAGCCCGGTGTGCTGGGCTCTGCTGCTGGGGAGCCCTGTGGACAGGCTCTACTGGGGAGCAGTGTTAACAGGCTCTGCTGGAGAGCCAGGCGGCCTGTGGTTCTGGGGGCCCCCGTGTCCAGTGATGGGGAGCCCGGTAAGCAGGGCTGGGGAGCCCGGTGTGCAGGGCTGTGGTGCTGGGGAGCCGTGTTTACAAGCTCTGCTGAGGAGTGGTTTGAACAGGCTCTGATTGACAGCCAAGCGGGCTGTGTTGCTGGGGGCCCCCATGTGCTGTGCTGGGGATCCCGGTGTGCTGGGCTGGGGAGCCCGTTGTGCTGGGCTGTGCTGCTGGGGAGCCGTGTGGACAGGCTCTGATGGAGAGCCAGGTGGGCTGTGGTGCTGGGGAGCCCGTTGAGCTGGACTGGGGAGCCCGGTGTGCTGGGCTGTGGTGCTGGGGAGTTGTTTGAACAGGCTCTGCTGGGGAGAGGGTTGAACATGCTCTGATTTAGAGCCAGGCGGGCTTTGGTGCTGGGGGCCCCCGTGTGCTCTGCTGGGGAGCCCGTTTAGCTGGGCTAGGGAGCCCGGTGTGCTGGGCTGTGGTGCTGGTGAGCCGTGTGGACAGGCTGTCCTGGCGAGCTGTGTGAACAGGCTCTGATGGAGAGCCAGGCGGGCTGTGGTGCTGGGGGGCATCGTTTTCTGTGGTGGGGAGCCCGGTGAGCTGGGCTGCGGAGCCCGGTGTGCTGGGCTGTGCTGCTGGGGAGGCGTGTGGACCGGCTCTGCTGGGGAGCGGTGTGAACAGGATCTGATGGAGAGCCAGGTGGGCTGTGGTGCTGGGGGGCCCCCGTTTGCTGTGCTGGGGACCCCGGTGAGCTGGGCGGACGAGCCCGGTTTGCTGGGCTGTGCTGCTTGGGAGCCGTGTGGACAGGCTCTGCATGGGAGTGGTTTGAACAGGCTCTGATGGAGAGCCAGGCGGGCTGTTGTGCTTGGGGGCCCCCTTTTCTGTGCTGGGGAGCCGGGTGAGCTGGGCTGGGGAGCCCGGTTTGCTGGGCTGTGGTGCTGGGGAGCCGTGTAGGCAGGCTCTGCTGGGGAGCGGTGTGAACAGGCTCTGCTGGACAGCCAGGCGGGCTGTTGTGCTGGGGGGCCCCGTGTGCCGTGCTGGGGAGCCCGGTGTGCTGGGCTGGGGAGCCCGGTGTGCTGGGCTGTGGTGCTGGGGAGCCGTGTGGACAGGCTCTTCTGGGGGGCGGTGTGGACAGGCTCTGCTGGAAAGCCAGGCGGGCTGTGCTGCGGTGTGCTAGGCTTTGCTGCTGCGGAGCCGTGTAGACAGGCTCTGCTCTGGAGCCATTCGGGCTGTGGTGCTGGGGGGCCCCGTCTGCTGTGCTGGGGAGCCCGGTGTGCTGGGCTGAGCTGCTGGGGTGCCGTGTGTAGAGGGTCTGCTGGGAAGCGGTGTGAAAAGGCTCTGATGGAGAGCCACGCGGGCTGTGGTGCTGGGGGGCCCCAGTGTGCTGTGCTCGGTAGCCCGGTTAGCTGGGCTGCGGTGCCCGGTGTGCTGGGCTGAGCTGCTGGGGTGCCATGTGGACAGGGTCTGCTGGGAAGCGGTGTTAACAGGCTCTGATGGAGAGCCGGGCGGGCTGTGGTGCTGGGGGCCCCCCGTGTGCTGTGCTCGGTAGCCCAGTGAGCTGGGATGGGGAGCCCGGAATGCTGGGCTGAGCTGCTTGGGTGCCGTGTGGACAGGGTCTGCTGGGAAGCGGTGTGAAAAGGCTCTGATGGAGAGCCAGGCGGGCTGTGGTGCTGGGTGGCCCCGTGTGCTGTGCTCAGAAGCCCGGTGAGCTGGGCTGCGGAGCCCGGTGTGCTGGGCTGAGCTGCTGGGGTGCCGTGTGGACAGCGTCTGCTGGGGAGCCGTGTGAACAGGCTCTGATGGAGAGCCAGGCGGGCTGTGCTGCGGTGTGCGGGGCTGCTGGGGAGCCGTGTAGACAGGCACTTCTGGGGAGCTTTGTGAACAGGCTCTGATGGAGAGCCAGGCGGGGTGTGGTGCTGGGGGCCCCCGTGTGCTGTACTGGGGAGCCCGGTGAGCTGGGCTGGGGAGCCCGGTGTGCTGGGCTGTGCATCTGGGGAGCCGTGTGGAAAGGCTCTGATGGGGAGCTGTTTCAAAAGGCTCTGCTGGAGAGCAAGGCGCGCTGTGTTGCTGGGGGCCCCCGTGTGCTGTGCTGGGGTGCCCGGTGAGCTGGGCTGGGGAGACCGGTGTGCTGGGCTGTGCTGCTGGGGAGCCATGTGGACAGGCTCTGCTGGGGAGTGGTTTGAACAGGCTCTGATTGACAGCCAGGCGGGCTGTGTTGCTGGGGGCCCCCATGTGCTGTGCTGGGGATCCCGGTGTGCTGGGCTGTGGTGCTGGGGAGCCGTGTGGACAGGCTCTGCTGAGGAGAGTTTATTACAGGCTCTGATGGAGAGCCAGGCGGGCTGTTGTGCTGGGAGGCCCCGTGTGCTGTGCTGGTGGGGCCCGTGTGCTGTGCTGGGGGGCCCCGTGTGCTGGGCTGTGGTGCTGGGGAGCCCGGTATGCTGGGCTGTGCTGCTGGGGAGCCGTGTAGACAGGCTCTGCTGGGGAGCGGAGTGAACAGGCTCTGCTGGGGAGCAGTGTGAAAAGGCACTGATGGAGAGCCAGGCGGGTTGTGGTGGTGGGGGGCCCCATGTGCCGTGCTCGGGAGCCCGGTGAACTGGGCTGGGGTGCCTGTTGTGCTGGGCTGTGCTGCTGGGGAGCCGTGTAGACAGGCTCTGCCGGGGAGCGGTCTGAACAGGCTCTGATGGAGAGCCAGGCGGGCTGTCGCTCTGGGGGGCCCCGTGTTCGGTGCTTGGGATCCCGTTGAGCTCGGCTGGGGAGCCCGGTGTGCTGGGCTGTTGTGCTGGCGAGCGGTGTGGACAGGCTCTGCTGGGGAGTGGTTTGAAAAGTCTCTTCTGGAGAGCCAGGCAGGCTGTGATGCTGGGGGGCCCTCGTGAGCTGTGCTCAGGAGCCCGGTGAGCTGGGCTGGGGAGCTCGGTGAGCTGGGCTTTTGTGCTGGGGAGCCGTGTAGACAGGCTCTGCTGCGGAGGGGTGTGAACAGGCCCTGATGGAGAGCCAGGCAGGCTGTGGTGCTGGGGGGCCCCGTGAGCTGTGCTCAGTAGCCCGGTGAGCTGGGCTGGGGATCCCTGGGTGCTGGGCTGTGGTGATGGGGAGCAGTGTAGACAGGCTGTGCTGTTGAGCGGTGTGAACAGGCTCTGATGGAGAGCCAGCCGGGCTGTGGTGCTTGGGGCCCCCGTGTGCTGTGTTGGGGAGCCCGGTGAGCTGGGCTGTGCTGCTGGGGAGCCGCGTAGACAGGCTCTGCTGGGGAGAGGGTTGAACAGGCTCTGCTGGAGAGTAAGGCACGCTGTGTTGCTGGGGGCCCCCGTATGCTTTGCTGGGGAGCCCGGTGAGCTGGGCTGGGGAGCCCGGTGTGCTGGGCTGTGGGGCTGGGGAGCCGTGTGGACAGGCTCTGCTGGGGAGCGGTGTGAACAGGCTCTGATGGAAAGCCAGGCGGGCTGTGGTGTTGGGGGCCCCCGTGTGCTTTGCTGGGGAGCCCGGTGAGCTGGGCTGTGCTGCTGGGGGGCCGTGTAGACATGTTCGGCTGGGGAGCGGTGTGAACAGGCTCTGATGGAGAGCCAGGCGGGCTGTGGTGCTGGGGGCCCCCGTGTGCTGTGCTGGGGAGCCCGGTGAGCTTGGCTGGGGAGCCCGGTGTGCTGGGCTGTGGTGCTGGGGAGCCGTGTAGACAGGCTCTGCTGGGGAGCGTTGTAAACAGGCTCTGCTGGAGAGCCAGGCGGGCTGTGGTGCTGTGGGCCCCCGTGTGCTGTGCTGGGGAGCCCGGTGTGCTGGGCTGTGGTGCTGGGGAGCCGTGTGGACAGGCTCTGCTGGGGGGTGGTGTGGACAGGCTCTGCTTGGGGGCGGTGTGGACAGGCTCTGCTGGATAGCCAGGCGGGCTGTGCTGCGGTGTGCTAGGCTGTGCTGCTGCGGAGCCGTGTAGACAGGCTCTGCTGGGGAGCGGTGTGAACAGGCTCTGCTGGAGAGCCAGGCGGGCTGTGCTGCGGTGTGCTGGGCTGTGCTGCTGGAAAGCCGTGTAGACAGGCTCTGCTGCGGAGCGGTGTGAACAGGATCTGCTGGTGAGCGGAGTGAAAAGGCTCTGATGGAGAGTCAGGCGGGCTGTGGTGTTTGGGGGTCCCGTGTGCTGTGCTGGGTAGCCCGTTGAGGAAGGCTGGGGAGCCCAGTGTTCTGGGCTGTCGTGCTGGGGAGTTGTGTGGACAGGCTCTGCTGGGGAGCGGTGTGAAATGGCTCTGATGGAGAGCCAGGCGGGCTGTTGTGCTGGGGGCCCCCGTGTGCTGTGCTCGGGAGCCCGTAGAGCTTGGCTGGGGAGCCCGGTGTGCTGGGATGTGGTGCTGGCGAACCGTGTAGAAAGACTCTGCTGCGGAGCGGTGTGAACAGGCTCTGATGGAGAGCCAGGCGGGTTGTGGTGCTGGGGGCCCCCGTGTGGTTTGCTGGGGCGCCCGGTGAGCTGGGCTGGGGAGCCCGGTGTGCTGGGCTGTGGTGCAGGCAAACCGTGTAGACAGGCTCTTCTGGGGGGCCCCGTGTGCTGCGCTGGGGAGCCCGGTGAGCTTGGCCGGGGAGTCCGGATTGCTGGGCTGTGGTGCTGGGGAGCCGTGTGGACAGGCTCTGCTGGGTAGTGGTTTGAACAGGATCTGCTGAAGAGCCGGGCGGGCTGTGGTTGTGGCGGGCCCCGTGTGCTGTGCTGGGGAGCCCGTTGAGCTGGGCTGGGGAGCGCGGTGTGCTGGGCAGTGGTGCTGGGGAGCCGTGTGGACATGCCCTGCTGAGGAGCGGTGTGGACAGGCTCTGATGGAGACACAGGCGGGCTGTGGTGCTGGGGGGCCCCGTGTGCTGTGCTGGGGAGCCCGGTGAGCTGGGCTGGGGAGCCCGGTGTGCTGTGCTGTGGTGCTGGGGAGCCGTGTCGACAGGCTCTGCTCCGGAGCGGTGTGAACAGGCTCTTTTGGAGAGCCCAGGCGGGCTGTGGTGCTGGGGGCCCCCGTGTCCTGTGCTGGGCGGCCTGGTGAGCTGGGCTGAAGAGCCCGGTGCGCTGGCCTGTGGTGCTGGGGAGCTGTGTGGACAGGCTCTTCTGGGGGGTGGTTTGAACAGGCTCTGTTGGAGAGCCAGGCGGGCTGTGGTGCCGGGGGGCCCCGTGTTCTGTGCTGGGGACCCTGGTGAGCATGGCTGGGGAGCCCGTTGTGCTGGGCTGTGCTGCTGGGGAGCTGTGTGGACAGGCTCTGCCGGGGAGCGGTGTGAAAAGGCTCTGATGGAGAGCCAGCCGGGCTGTGGTGCTGGGGGCGCCCGTGTGCTGTGCTCGGGAGCCCAGTGAGCTGGGCTTCGGAGCCCAGTGTGCTGGGCTGTGGTGTTGGGAAGCCGTGTGGACAGGCTCTGATGGGGAGATGGTTGAACAGGCTCTGATGGAGAGTCAGGCGGGCTGTGGTGCTGGGGGGCCCCGTGTGCTGTGCTGGGGAGCCCTTTGAGCTGGGCTGGGGAGCCCGGTGTGTTGGGCTGTGGTGCTGGGGAGCCGTGTCTACAGGCTATGCTGGCGAGTGGTTTGAACAGGCTCTGCTGGGGAGCGGAGTGAACAGGCTCTGATGGAGAGTCAGGCGGGCTGTGGTGCTGGGCGGCCCCGTGTGCTGTGCTGTGGAGCCCGTTGAGCTGGGCTGGGGAGCCCGGTGTGCTGGGCTGTGGTGCTGGGGAGCCGTGTAGACAGGCTCTTCTGCGGAGTGGTGTGAACAAGCTCTGATTGAGAGCCAGGCAGGCTGTGGTGCTGGTGGGCCCCGTGTTCTGTGCTGGGGACCCTGGTGAGCTGGGCTGTGGTGCTGGGGAGCCGTGTGGACAGGCTGTGCTGGGGATTGGTTTGAATAGGCTCTGCTGGAGAGCAAGGCGGGCTGTGGTCCTGGGGGGCCCCGTGTGCTGTGCTGGGGAGCCCGGTGAGCTGGGGTGGGGAGCCCGGTGTGCTGGGCTATGGTGCTGGGGAGCCGTGTCGACAGGCTCTGCTGCGGAGCGGTGTGAACAGGCACTGATGGAGAGCCAGGAAGGCTGTGGTGCTGGTGGGCCCCGTGTGCTGTGCTGGTGACCCCGTTGAGCTGTGCTGGGGAGCCCGGTGTGCTAGGCTGCTGTGCTGGGTAGCCGTGTGGACAGGCTCTGGTGGGGATTGGTTTGAAAAGGCTCTGCTGGAGAGCCAGGCGGGCTCTGGTGCAGGGGGCCCCCGTGTGCTGTGCTTGGGAGCCCTGTGAGCTGGGCTGGGGAGCCCCGTGTGCTGGGCTGTGGTGCTGGGTAGCCCGGTGTGCTGGACTGTGGTGATGGGGAGCCGTGTAGACAGGGTCTGCTGGCGAGCCATTTGGGCTGTGGTGCTGGGGAGCCCGGTGTGCTGGGCTTTGCTGCTGGGGAGCCGTGTGGACAGGCTCTGTCGGGGAGCGGTGTGAAAAGGCTCTGATGGAGAGCCAGCCGGGCTGTGGTGCTGGGGGCCCCCGTGTGCTGTGCTCGGGAGCCCAGTGAGATGGGCTTCGGAGCCCAGAGTGCTGGGCTGTGGTGCTGGGAAGCCGTGTGGACTGGCTCTCATGGGGAGAGGGTTTAACAGGCTCTGATGGAGAGCCAGGCGGGCTGTGGTGCTGGGGGCCCCCGTGTGCTGTTCTGGGGAGCCCGGTGTTCTGGGCTGTTCTGCTGGGGAGCCGTGTGGACAAGTTCTGCTGCGGAGCGCTGTGAAATGGCTCTGATGGAGAGCCAGGCAGGCTGTGGTGCTGGGGAGCCCGGTGAGCATGGCCGGGGAGTCCGGTTTTCTGGGCTGTGCTGCTGGGGAGCAGCGTGGACAGGCTCTGCTGGGGAGCGGTGTGAACAGGCTATGCTGGAGAGCCAGGCGGGCTGTGCTCCTGGGGAGTCGTGTGAACAGGCTCTAATGGAGAGCCAGGCGGGCTGTGGTGCTGAAGGGGGCCCCGTGTGCCGTGCTCTGGAGCCCGGTGTGCTTGGCTGTGCTGCTGGGGAGCCGTGTGGACAGGCTCTGCTGGGGAGCGGTTTGAACAGGCTCTGCTTGAGAGCAAGGCGCGCTGTGTTGCTGGTGGCCCCCGTGTGCTATGCTGGGGAGCCCGGTGAGCTGGGCTGGGGAGCCCGGTGTCCTGGGCTGTGTTGCTGGGGAGCCGTGTGGACAGGCTCTCCTTGGGAGTGGTTTGAACAGGCTCTGCTGGAGAGCCAGGCGGGCTTAGGTGCTGGGGGCCCCCGTGTGCTGTGCTGGGGAGCCCGGTGAGATGGGCTGGATAGCCCGGTGTGCTGGGCTGTCTTGCTGGGGAGCCGTGTACATAGGCTCTGCTGGGGAGTGGTGTGAAGAGGCTCTGCTGGAGAGTCAGGCGGGCTGTGGTGCGTTGTGCTGGGCTGTGCTGCTGGGGAGCAGCGTGGACAGGCTCTGCTGGGGAGCGGTTTGAACTGGCTCTGATGGAGAGTCAGGCCGGCGGTGGTGCTCGGGGGCATCGTGTTCTGTGATGGGAAGGCCTGTGAACTGGGCTGTGCTGCTGGGGAGCCATGTGGACAGGCTCTGCTAGGGAGCGGTGTGAACAGGCTCTGATGGAGAGCCAGGCTGGCTGTGGTGGTGGGGGGCCCCGTGTGCTGTGCTGGGGATCCCGGTGAGGTGGGCTCGGGAGCCCGGTGTGCTTTGCTGTTGTCCTGGGGAGCCTCGTAGACAGGTTCTGCTGCGGAGCGGTGTGAACAGGATCTGCTGGTGAGCGGAGTGAACAGGCTCTGATGGAGAGTCAGGTGGGCTGTGGTGTGCTGTGCTGGGTAGCCCGTTGAGGAAGGCTGGGGAGCCCAGTGTTCTGGGCTGTCGTGCTGGGGAGTTGTGTGGACAGGCTCTGCTGGGGAGCGGTGTGAAATGGCTCTGATGGAGAGCAAGGCGGGCTGTTGTGCTGGGGGCCCCCGTGTGCTGTGCTCGGGAGCCCGTAGAGCTTGGCTGGGGAGCCCGGTGTGCTGGGATGTGGTGCTGGCGAACCGTGTAGAAAGACTCTGCTGCGGAGCGGTGTGAACAGGCTCTGATGGAGAGCAAGGCAGGTTGTGGTGCTGGGGGCCCCCGTGTGGTTTGCTGGGGCGCCCGGTGAGCTGTGTTGGGGAGCCCGGTGTGCTGGGCTGTGGTGCAGGCAAACCGTGTAGACAGGCTCTGCTGGGGGGCCCCGTGTGCTGTGCTGGGGAGCCCGGTGAGCTTGCCCGGGGAGTCCGGATTGCTGGGCTGTGGTGCTGGGGAGCCGTGTGGACAGGCTCTGCTGGGGAGTGGTTTGAACAGGATCTGCTGCAGAGCCGGGCGTGCTGTGGTTGTGGCGGGCCCCGTGTGCTGTGCTGGGGAGCCCGGTGAGCTGGGCTGGGGAGCCCGGTGTGCTGGGCATTGGTGCTGGGGAGCCGTGTGGAAATGCTCTGTTGAGGAGCGGTGTGGACAGGCTCTGATGGAGACACAGGCGGGCTGTGGTGCTGGGGGGCCCCGTGTTCTGTGCTGGGGACCCCGTTGATCATGGCTGGGGAGCCCGGTGTGCTGGGCATTGGTGCTGGGGAGCCGTGTGGACATGCTCTGTTGAGGAGCGGTGTGGACAGGCTCTGATGGAGAGCCAGGCGGGCTGTGATGCTGGGCGCCCCCGTGTGATGTGTTGGGGGGACCGGTGAGGTGGGCTGGGGACCCCAATGTGCTGGGCTGTGGTGCTGGGGAGCCGTGTCGACAGGCTCTGCTGGGGAGCGGTGTGAATAGGCTCTGCTGGAGAGCCAGGCGGGCCGTGGTGTTGGGGGCTCCCGTGTGCTGTGCTGGGGAGCCCGGTGAGCTGGGCTCTGCTGCTGGGGAGCCATGTAGACAGGCTCTGCTGGGGAGCAGTGTGAACAGGCTCTGCTGGAGAGCCAGGCGGGCTGTGGTGCTGGGGAGCCGTGTGGACAGGCTCTGCTGGGGAGTGGTTTAAACAGTCTCTGCTGGAGAGCCAGGCGGGCTGTGGTGCTGTGGGGCCCGCGTGTGCTTTGCTGTGGAGCCCGGTGAGCTGGGCTGGGGAGCCCGGTGTGCTGGGCTGTGGTGCTGGGGAGCCGTGTAGACCGGCTCTGCTGCGGAGCGATGTGAACAGGCTCTTATGCAGCGCCAGGCGGGCTGTAGTGCTGAGGGGCCCCATGTGCTGTGCTGGGGAGCCCGGTCTGCTGGGCTGTGGTGCTGGGGAGCCGTGTGAAGAGGCTCTGATGGAGAGCCAGGCGGGCTGTGGTGCTGTGGGCCCCCGTGTGCTGTGCTGGGGATCCCGGTCTGCTGGGCTGTGGTGCTGGGGAGCCGTGTGGACAGGCACTGCTGAGGAGAGTTTTGTACAGGCTCTGATGGAGAGCCAGGCGGGCTGTGGTGTTTGGGGGTCCCGTGTGCTGTGCTGGGTAGCCCGTTGAGGAAGGCTGGGGAGCCCAGTGTTCTGGGCTGTCGTGCTGGGGAGTTGTGTGGACAGGTTTTGCTGGGAAGTGGTTTGAACAGGCTCTGCTAGAGAGCCAGGCGGGCTGTGTTGCTGGGGGCCCCCGTGTCCAGTGCTGGGGAGGCCGGTTAGCTGGTGCTGGGGAGCCCGGTGTGCTGGGCTGTGGTGCTGGGGAGCCGTGTGGACAGGCTCTGCTGGAGATCCAGGTGGGCAGTGGTGCTGGTGGCCACCGTGTGCTGTGCTTGGGAGCCCGGTGTGCTGGGCTGTGCTGCTGGGGAGCCGTGTGGACAGGCTCTGATGGAGAGCCAGGCGGGCTGTGGTGCTGGGGGCCCCGGTGTTCTTTGCTGCGGAGCACGGTGAGCTGTGCTGGGGAGCCCGGTGTGCTGGGCTGTGCTGCTGGGGAGCCGTGTGAAGAGGCTCTGATGGAGAGCCAGGCGGGCTGTGGTGCTGGGGGCCCCCGTGTGCTGTGCTGGGGATCCCGGTGTGCTGGGCTGTGGTGCTGGGGAGCCGTGTGGACAGGCACTGCTGAGGAGAGTTTTGTACAGGCTCTGATGGAGAGCCAGGCGGGCTGTTGTGCTGGGAAGTCCCGTGTGCTTTGCTGGGGGGGCCCGTGTGCTGTGCTGGGGGTCCCCGTGTGCTTTGCTGGGGAGCCCGTTGAGCTGGGCTGGGGAGCCCGGTGTGCTGGGCTGTGGTGCTGGGGAGCCGTGTGGACAGGCTCTGCTGGGGAGTGGTTTGAACAGTCTCTGCTGGAGAGCCAGGCGGGCTGTGGTGCTGTGGGGCCCGCGTGTGCTGTGCTGTGGAGCCCGGTGAGCTTGGCTGGCGAGCCCGGTGTGCTGGGCTGTGTTGCTGGCCAACCGTGTAGACAGGCTCTACTGGGGGGCCACGTATGCTGTGCAGGGGAGCCCGTTGAGCCTGGCTGGGGAGCCCGGTGTGCTGGGCTGTGCTGCTGGGGAGCCGAGTGGACAGGCTTTGCTGCGGAGCGCTGTGAACAAGCTTTGATGGAGAGCCAGGCGGGCTGTGGTTCTGGGGGCCCCCGTGTGCTGTGCTGGGGGCCCCCGTGTGCGGTGCTGGGGAGCCCGGTGTGCTGGGCTGTTGTGCTGGGGAGCCGTGTGGACAGGCTCTCCTGGGGAGCGGTTTGAACAGGCTCTGCTGGAGAGCCAGGCGGGCTGTGGTGCAGGGGGGCCCTGTGTGCTTCGCTGGGGGCCCCCGTGTGCTGTGCTGGGGATCCCGGAGTGCTGGGCTGTGGTGCCGGGGAGCCGTGTGGACAGACTCTGCTGAGGAGAGTTTTGTATAGGCTCTGATGGAGAGCCAGGCTTGCTGTTGTTCTGGGGGCCCCCGTGTGCTGTGATGGGTAGCCCGGTGAGATGGGCTGGGGAGCCTGGTGTGCTGGGCTCTGCTGGTGGGGAGTCGTGTAGACAGGCTCTGCTGGGCAGCGGTGTGAAGAGGCTCTGATGGAAAGCCAGGCGGGCTGTGGTGCTGGGGGGCCCCATGTGCTGTGCTGGGGAGCCCGGTGTGCTGGGCTTTTGTGCTGTGGAGCCGTGTAGACAGGCTCTTCTGCCGACGGGTGTGAACAGGCTCTGATGGAGAGCCAGGCGGGCTGTGGTGCTAGGGGCCCTCGTGTGCTGTGCTGGGGAGCCCGGTGAGCTGGGCTGGGGAGCCCGGTTTGCTGGGCTGTGCTGCTGGGGAGCCGTGTGGACAGGCTCTTCTGGGGAGCGGTGTGAACAGGCTCTGATGGAGAGCCACGCGGGCTGTGGTGCTGCGGGGCCCCGTGTGCTGTGCTTGGGAGCCCGTTGAGCTGGGCTGGGGAGCCCGGTATGCTGGGCTGTGCTGCTGGGGAGCCGTGTGGAAAGGATATTGCTGGGGAGTGGTTTGAAAAGGATCTGCTGGACAGCCAGGCGGGCTGTGGTGCTGGGGGGCCCGGTGTGCCGTGATCGGGAGCCCGGTGAGTTGGGCTGGGGAGCCCGGTGTGCTGGGCTGTGGTGCTGCGGAGCCTTGTGGACAGGCTCTGCTGGGGACCGGTGTGAACCGGCTCTGATGGAGAACCAGGCGGGCTGTGGTGGTGGGGCCCCCGGTGTGCTGTGATGGGGAGCCCGGTGAGCTGGGCTGGGGAGCCCGGTGTGCAGGGCTGTGGTGCTGGAGAGCCGTGTGGACAGGCTCTGCTGAGGAGCGGTGTGGACAGGCTCTGATGTAGAGCCAGGCGGGCAGTGGTGCGGGGGGACCCTTGTTCTGTCTTGAGGAGCCCTTTGAGCTGGGCTGGGGAGCCCGGTGTGCTGGGCTGTGGTGCTGGGGAGCCGTGTAGACAGGCTCTGCCGGGGACTGGTTTCAACAGGCTCTGCTGGAGAGCCAGGCGGGCTGTGGTGCTGGGGAGCCGTGTGGACAGGCTCTGCTGGGGAGTGGTTTGAACAGGATCTGCTGGAGAGCCAGGCAGGCTGTGGTGCTGTGGGGCCCCGTGTGCTGTGCTGGGGAGCCCTGTGAGCTGTGCTGGGGAGCCCGGTTTGCTGGGCTGTGCTGCTGGGGAGCCGTGTGGACAGGCTCTGATTGAGAGCCAGGCGGGCTGTGGTGCTGGGGAGCCCGTTGAGCTTGGCTGGGGAGCCCGGTGTGCTGGGCTGTGGTGCTGGGGAGCTGTGTGGACAGGCTCTGCTGGGGAGCGGTGTGAACAGGCTCTGCTGGGGAGCGGTGTGAACAGGCACTGATGGAGAGCCATGCCGGATGTGGTGCTGTGGGCCCCCGTGTGCTGTGCTGGGGAGCCCGGTGAGCTGGCCCGAGGAGCCCGGTGAGCTGGGCTGTGGTGCTGGTGAGCCGTGTGAAAAGGCTGTGCTGGGGAGCTGTGTGAACAGGCTCTGCTGGAGAGCAAGGCGCGCTGTGTTGCTGGTGGCCACCGTGTGATGTGCTGGGGAGACCGGTGAGCTGGGCTGTGCTGCTGGGGAGCCGTGTAGACATGTTCGGCTGGGGAGCGGTGTGAACAGGCTCTGATGGAGAGCCAGGCGGGCTGTGGTGCTGGGGGCCCCCGTGTGCTGTGCTGGGGAGCCCGGTGAGCTTGGCTGGGGAGCCCGGTGTGCTGGGCTGTGGTGCTGGGGAGCCGTGTAGACAGGCTCTGCTGGGGAGCGTTGTAAACAGGCTCTGCTGGAGAGCCAGGCTGGCTGTGGTGCTGTGGGCCCCCGTGTGCTGTGCTTTGGAGCCCGGTGTGCTGGGCTGTGGTGCTGGGGAGCCGTGTGGACAGGCTCTTCTGGGGGGCGGTGTGGACAGGCTCTGCTGGAAAGCCAGGCGGGCTGTGCTGCGGTGTGCTAGGCTGTGCTGCTGCGGAGCCGTGTAGACAGGCTCTGCTCTGGAGCCATTCGGGCTGTGGTGCTGGGGGGCCCCGTCTGCTGTGCTGGGGAGCCCGGTGTGCTGGGCTGAGCTGCTGGGGTGCCGTGTGTAGAGGGTCTGCTGGGAAGCGGTGTGAAAAGGCTCTGATGGAGAGCCACGCGGGCTGTGGTGCTGGGGGGCCCCAGTGTGCTGTGCTCGGTAGCCCGGTTAGCTGGGCTGCGGTGCCCGGTGTGCTGGGCTGAGCTGCTGGGGTGCCGTGTGGACAGGGTCTGCTGGGAAGCGGTGTTAACAGGCTCTGATGGAGAGCCGGGCGGGCTGTGGTGCTGGGGGCCCCCGTGTGCTGTGCTCGGTAGCCCGGTGAGCTGGGATGGGGAGCCCGGAATGCTGGGCTGAACTGCTGGGGTGCCGTGTGGACAGGGTCTGCTGGGAAGCGGTGTGAAAACGCTCTGATGGAGAGCCAGGCTGGCTGTGGTGCTGGGTGGCCCCGTGTGCTGTGCTCAGAAGCCCGGTGAGTTGGGCTGCGGAGCCCGTTGTGCTGGGCTGAGCTGCTGGGGTGCCGTGTGGACAGCGTCTGCTGGGGAGCCGTGTGAACAGGCTCTGATGGAGAGCCAGGCGGGCTGTGTTGCGGTGTGCGGGGCTGCTGGGGAGCCGTGTAGACAGGCACTTCTGGGGAGCTTTGTGAACAGGCTCTGATGGAGAGCCAGGCGGGGTGTGGTGCTGGGGGCCCCCGTGTGCTGTACTGGGGAGCCCGGTGAGCTGGGCTTTTGAGCCCGGTGTGCTGGGCTGTGCTGCTGGGGAGCCGTGTGGACAGGCTCTCCTGGGGAGTGGTTTGAACAGGCTCTGATGGAGAGCCAGGCGGGCTGTGGTGCTGGGGGGCCCCGTGATCTGTGCTGGCGAGCCCGGCGTGCTGGGCTGGGGAGCCCCGTGTGCTGGGCTGTGGTGCTGGGGAGCCCGGTGTGCTGGGCTGTGCTGCTGGGGAACCGTGTGCTGTGCTGGGGAGCCCGGTGAGATGGGCTGGGGAGGCCAGTGTGCTGGGCTGTGCTGCTGGGGAGCCGTGTGGACCGGCTCTGTTGGGGAGTGGTTTGAACAGGTTCTGATGGAGAGCCAGGCGGGCTGTGGTGCTGGGGGGCCCGGTGTGCTGGACTGTGGTGCTGGGGAGCCCGGTAGGCTGGGCTGGGCAGCCCGGTGTGCTGGGCTGTGTTGCTGGGGAGCCGTGTAGACACGCTCTGCTTGGGAGCGGTGTGTAAAGGCTCTGATGGAAAGCCAGGCCGGCTGTGGTGTTGGGGGCCCCCGTGTGCTGTGCTTGGGTGCCCGGTGTGCTGGGCTGAGGTGCTGGGAAGCCATATGGACAGGCTCTGCTGGGGAGCGGTGTGAACAGGCTCTGATGGAGAGCCAGGCGGGCTGTGGTGCTGGGGGCCCCCATGTGCTTTGCTGGGGAGCCCGTTCAGCTGGGCTGGGGAGCCCGGTGTTCTGGGCTGTTCTGCTGGGGAGCCGTGTGGACAGGCTCTGCTGAGGAGCCGTGTGGACAGGCTCTGCTGGGGAGTGGTTTGAACAGTCTCTGCTGGAGAGCCAGCCGGGCTGTGGTGCTTGGGGCCCCCGTGTGCTGTGCTGGGGAACCCGGTGAGCTGGGCTGGGGAGCCCGGTGTGCTGGGCTGTGGGGCTGGGGAGCCATGTGGACAGGCTCTGCTGGGGAGTGGTTTGAACAGGCTCTGATTGAGAGCCAGGCGGGCTGTGTTGCTGGGGGCCCTCATGTGCTGTGCTGGGGATCCCGGTGTGCTGGGCTGTGGTGCTGGGGAGCCGTGTGGACAGGCTCTGCTGGGGAGTCATTCGGGCTGTGGTGCTGGGGGGCCCCGTGTTCTGTGATGGGGAGGCCTGTGAACTGGGCTGTGCTGCTGGGGAGCCGTGTGGACATGCTCTGCTCGGGAGCGGTGTGAACAGTCTCTGCTGGAGAGCCAGCCGGGCTGTGGTGCTGGGGGCCCCCGTGTGCTGTGCTGGGGAGCCCGGTGAGCTGGGCTGGGGAGCCCGGTGTGCTGGGCTGTGGTGCTGGGGAGCCGTGTCGACAGGCTCTGCTGCGGAGCGGTGTGAAAAGGCACTGATGGAGAGCCAGGAAGGCTGTGGTGCTGGGGGGCCCCGTGTGCTGTGCTGGGGAGCACGTTGAGCTGGGATGGGGAGCCCGGTTTGCTGGGCTGTGGTGCTGGGGAGCCGTGTAGACAGGCTCTGCTGGGGAGCCATTCTGGCTGTGGTGCTGGGGGGCCCCGTGTGCTGTGCTGGGGAGCCCGTTGAGCTGGGCCGGGGAGCCCAGTGTGCTGGGCTGTGGTGCTGGGGAACCGTGAAGACAGGCTCTGCTGGGGAGCGGTGTGAACAGGCTCTGATGCAGAGCCAGGCGGGCTGTGGTGCTGGGGGGCCCCGTGTGCTGTGCTGGGGAGCCCGGTGTGCTGGGCTGTGGTGCTGGGGAGCCGTGTGGACAGGCTGTGCTGGGGAGTGGTTTGAACAGGCGTTGCTGGAGAACCACGCGGGCTGTGGTGCTGGGGGCCCACGTGTGCTGTGCTGGGGGCCCCCATGTGCTGTGCTGGGGAGCCCGGAGTCCTGGGCTGTGCTGCTGGGGAGCCGTGTGGACAGGCTCTGCTGGGGAGTGTTTTGAACAGGCTCTGCTGGAGAGCCAGGCGGGCTGTGTTGCTGGGGGCCCTCGTGTGCTGTGCTGGGGGCCCCCATGTGCTGTGCTGGGGGCCCCCGTGTGCTGTGCTGGGGAGCCCAGTGAGCTGGGTTTCGGAGCCCAGTGTGCTGGGCTGTGGTGCTGTGAAGCCGTGTGGACAGGCTCTGCTGGGGAGAGGGGTGAACAGGCTCTGATGGAGAGTCAGGCGGGCTGTGGTGCTGCGGGGCCCCGTGTGCTATGATGCGGAGCCCGGTGAGATCGGCTATGGAGACCGGTGTGCTGGGCTGTGCTGCTGGGGAGCCGTGTGGACAGGCTCTGCTGGGGAGCGATGTGAAGAGGCTCTGCTGGATAGCCAGGCGGGCTGTGGTGCCGGGTGCCCTCGTGTGCTGTGCTGGGGAGCCCAGTGAGCTGGGCTGTGGTGCTGGGGAGCCGTGTAGACAAGCTCTGCTGGGGAGTGGAGTGAACAGGCTCTGCTGCGGAGCGGTGTGAACAGTCTCTGATTGAGAGCCATGCGGGCTGTGGTGCTGGAGGCCCCCGTGTGCTGTGCTGGGGTGCCCGGTTAGCTGGGCTGGGGAGCCCGGTGTCCTATGGTGTGCTGCTGTGGAGCCTTGTGGAAAGGCTCTGCTGAGGAGCGGTGTGAACAGGCTCTGATGGAAAGCCATGCGGGCCGTGGTGTTGGGGGCCCCCGTGTGCTGTGCTGGGGAGCTCGGTGAGCTGGGTTGGGGAGCCCGGTGTGCTCGGCTGTGGTGCTGGGGAGCCCGGTGTGCTGGGCTTTGGTGATGGGGAGCCGTGTAGATAGGCTCTGCTGGGGAGCCATTCGGGCTGTGGTGCTGGGGGGCCCCGTGTGCTGTGCTGGGGAGCCCGGTGAGCTGGGCTGGGGAGCCCGGTGTCCTGGGCTGTGGTGCTGGGGGGCCCCGTGTGCTGTGCTGGGGAGCCCGGTGAGCTGGGCTGGGGAGCCCGGTGTCCTGGGCTGTGGTGCTGGGGGCCCACGTGTGCTGTGCTGGGGGCCCCCATGTGCTGTGCTGGGGAGCCCGGTGTGCTGGGCTGTGCTGCTGGGGAGCTGTGTGGACAGGCTGTGCTTGGGAGTGGTTTGAACAGGTTCTGCTGGAGAAACAGGCGGGCTGTGGTTCTGGGGGCCCCCGTGTGCTGTGCTGGGGAGACCGGTGAGCTGGGCTGGGGAGCCCGGTGTGCAGGGCTGTGCTGCTGGGGAGCCGCGTGGACAGGCTCTGCTGGGGAGCGGTGTGAACAGGCTCTGCTGGAGAGCCAGGCGGGCTGTGCTGCGGTGTGCTGGGCTGTGCTGCTGGAAAGCCGTGTAGAAAGGCTCTGCTGGGGAGCGGTTTGAACAAGCTCTGCTGGAGAGCAAGGCGCGCTGTGTTGCTGGTGGCCCCCGTGTGATGTGCTGGGGAGACCGGTGAGCTGGGCTGTGCTGCTGGGGAGCCGTGTAGACATGTTCGGCTGGGGAGCGGTGTGAACAGGCTCTGATGGAGAGCCAGGCGGGCTGTGGTGCTGGGGGCCCCCGTGTGCTGTGCTGGGGAGCCTGGTGAGCTTGGCTGGGGAGCCCGGTGTGCT
The DNA here is from genome assembly GCA_024666655.1 of Dascyllus trimaculatus. Classification (NCBI taxonomy): domain Eukaryota; kingdom Metazoa; phylum Chordata; class Actinopteri; family Pomacentridae; genus Dascyllus; species Dascyllus trimaculatus. The sequence continues at coordinate 24,608 of JAMOIN010001472.1, forward strand.
GGGCTGTGGTGCTGGGGAGCCGTGTAGACAGCCTGTTTACAACGCCCCCCAGCAGAGCCTATGCTGGAGAGCCAGGCGGGCTGTGGTGCTGTGGGCCTCCGTGTGCTGTGCTTTGGAGCCCGGTGTGCTGGGCTGTGGTGCTGGCGAGCCGTGTGGACAGGCTCTGCTGGAAAGCCAGGCGAGCTGTTCTGCGGTGTGCTAGGCTGTGCTTCTGCGGAGCCGTGTAGACAGGCTCTGCTCGGGAGCCATTCGGGCTGTGGTGCTGGGGGGCCCCGTCTGCTGTGCTGGGGAGCCCAGTGTGCTGGGCTGAGCTGCTGGGGTGCCGTGTGTAGAGGGTCTGCTGGGAAGCGGTGTGAAAAGGCTCTGATGGAGAGCCAGGCGGGCTGTGGTGCTGGGGGGCCCCATTGTGCTGTGCTCGGTATCCCGGTTAGCTGGGCTGCGGGGCCCGGTGTGCTGGGCTGAGCTGCTGGGGTGCCGTGTGGACAGGGTCTGCTGGGAAGCGGTGTTCACAGGCTCTGATGGAGAGCCGGGCGGGCTGTGGTGCTGGGGGCCCCCGTGTGCTGTGCTCGGTAGCCCGGTGAGCTGGGATGGGGAGCCCGGAATGCTGGGCTGAGCTGCTGGGGTGCCGTGTGGACAGGGTCTGCTGGGAAGCGGTGTGAAAAGGCTCTGATGGAGAGCCAGGCGGGCTGTGGTGCTGGGTGGCCCCGTGTGCTGTGCTCAGAAGCCCGGTGAGCTGGGCTGCGGAGCCCGGTGTGCTGGGCTGAGCTGCTGGGGTGCCGTGTGGACAGCGTCTGCTGGGGAGCCGTGTGGACAGGCTCTGCTGAGGAGAGTTTATTACAGGCTCTGATGGAGAGCCAGGCGGGCTGTTGTGCTGGGAGGCCCCGTATGCTGTGCTGGGGGGGCCCGTGTGCTGTGCTGGGGGGCCCCGTGTGCTGTGCTGGGGAGCCCGGTATACTGGGCTGGGGAGCCCGGTGTGCTGGGCTGTGCTGCTTGGGAGCCGTGAGGAAGGGCTCTGTTGGGGAGCGGTGTGAACAGGCTCTGATGGAGAGCCAGGAAAGCTGTGGTGCTGGGGGGCCCCGTGTGCTATGCTGGGGAGCCCGTTGATTTGGGCTGGGGAGCCCGGTGTGCTGGGTTGTGCTGCTGGGGAGCCGTGTGGACGGGCTCTGCTGGCGAGTGGTTTGAACAGGCTCTGTTGGAGAGTCAGGCGGGCTGTGGTGCTGGGGGGCCCCGTGTGCTGTGCTGGGGAGCCCGTTGAGCTGGGCAGGGGAACCCGGTGTGCTGGGCTGTGGTGCTGGGGAGCCGTGTAGACAGGCTCTGCTGGGGAGCCATTCGGGCTGTGGTGCTGGGGGGCCCCGTCTGCTGTGCTGGGGAGCCCGGTGTGCTGCGCTGGGGAGCCCCGCGTGCTCGGCTGTGGCTCTGGGGAGCCCGGTGTGCGGGGCTTTGGTGATGGGGAGCCGTGAAGACAGGCTCTGCTGCGGAGCGGTGTGAACAGGCTCTGATGGAGAGCCAGGCGGGCTGTGGTGCTGGGGGCCCCCGTGTCCTGTGCTCGGTTGCCCGGTGTGCTGGGCTGCGGAGTCCAGTGTGCTGGGCTGAGCTGCTGGCGTGCCGTGTGGAGAGGGTCTGCTGGGAAGCGGTGGGAACAGGCTCTGATTGAGAGCCAGGCGGGCTGTGCTGCGGTGTGCGGGGCTGCAGGGGAGCCGTGTAGACAGGCTCTTCTGGGGAGCTTTGTGAACAGGCTCTGATGGAGATCCAGGCGGGCTATGGTGCTGGGGGCCCACGTGTGCTGTGCTGGGGAGCCCGGTGAGCTGGGCTGGGGAGCCCGGTGTGCTGGGCTGTGCATCTGGGGACCCGTGTGGACAGGATCTGCTGGGGAGCGGTTTCAACAGGCTCTGCTGGAGATCAAGGCGCGCTGTGTTGCTGGGGGCCCCCGTGTGCTGTGCTGGGGAGGCCGGTGAGCTGGGCTGGGGAGCCCGGTGTGCTGGGCTGTGATGCTTGGGAGGCGTGTGGACAGGCTCTGCATGGGAGTGGTTTGAACAGGCTCTGATGGAGAGCCAGGCGGGCTGTGGTGCTGGGGGCCCCCGTGTGCTGTGCTGGAAAGCCCGGTGTCCTAGGGTGTGCTGCTGGGGAGCCGTGTGCACCGGATCTGCTGTGGAGCGGTGTGAACAGGCTCTGATGGAAAGCCAGGCGGGCTGTGGTATTGGGGGCCCCCGTGTGCTGTGCTGGTGAGCCCGGTGAGCTTTGCTGGGGAGCCCGGTGTTCTGGGCTGAGCTGCTGGGGAGGCATTTGGACAGGCTGTGGTGGGGAGTGATTTGAACAGGCTCTTCTGGAGAGCAACGTGGGCTGTGGTGCTGGGGGCCCCCGTGTGCTGTGCTGGGGAGCCCGGTGTGCTGGGCTGTGCTGCTGGTGAGCCGTGTGGACAGGCTCTGCTGGCGAGTGTTGTGAACAGGCTCTGCTGGAGAGCCAGGCGCGCTGTGTTGCTGGGGGCCCCCGTGTGCTGTGCTAGGGAGCCCGGTGAGCAGGGCTGGGGAGCCCGGTGTGCTGTGCTGTGGTGCTGGGGGGCCCCATGTGCTGTGCTGCGTAGCCCGGTGAGATCGGCTGTGGAGCCTGGTGTGCTGGGCTGTGGTGCTGGGGAGCAGTGTGGAAAGGCTCTGCTGGGGAGCGGTGTGAAGAGGCTCTGCTGGAAAGCCAGGTGGGCTGAGGTGCTGGGGGGCCCCGTGTGCTGTGCTGGGGAGCCCGGTGAGCTGGGGTTGGGAGGCCAGTGTGCTGGGCTGTGCTGCTGGGGAGCCGTGTCGACCGGCTCTGCTTGGGAATGGTTTGAACAGGCTCTGCTGGAGAGCCAGGCGGGCCGTGGTGCTGGGGGCCCCCGTGTGCTGTGCTGGGGAACCCGGTGTGCTTTTCTGTGCTGCTGGGGAGCCGTGTTGACCGGGTCTGCTGGGGAGCGGTGTGAACAGGCTCTGCTGGAGAGCCAGGCGGGCTGTGCTGCGGTGTGCTGGGCTGTGCTGCTGGGGAGCCGTGTAGACAGGCTCTGCTGGTGAGCGGTGTGAAAAGGCTCTGATGGAGAGCCAGGCGGCCTGTGGTGCTGGGGGCCCCCGTGTGCTGTGCTGCGGAGCCCGGTGAGCAGGGCTGGGGAGCCCGGTGTGCTGGGCTGTGTGCTGGGGAGCCGTGTGGAAAGGCTCTACTGGGGAGCGGTGTGAAGAGGCTTTGATGGAGAGCCAGGCTGGCTGTGGTGCTGGGTTGTCCCGTGTGCTGTGCTGGGGAGCCCGTTGAGCTGGGCTGGGCAGCCCGGTGTGCTGGGCTGTGGTGCTGGGGAGCCGTGTGGATAGGCTCGACTGGGGAGCGGTTTGAACAGGCTCTGATATAGAGCAAGGAGGGCTGTTGTGCTGGGGGCCCCCGTGTGCTTTGCTGGGGAACCCGGTGTGCTGGGCTGTGCTGCTGGGGAGCGGTGTGAACAGGCTCTGCTGGGGAGCGGTGTGAACAGGCACTGATGGAGAGCCAGGCGGGTTGTGGTGCTGGGGGGCCCCGTGTGCCGTGCTCGGGAGCCCGGTGAACTGGGCTGTTGAGCCCGGTGTGCTGGGCTTTTCTGCTGGGGAGCCGTGTGGACAGGCTCTTCTGGGGAGCGGTGTGGACAGGCTCTGCTGGACAGCCAGGGGGGCTGTGGTGATGGGGTGCCCGGTGTGCTGTGCTGGGGAGCCCGTTAAGCTGGGCTGGGGAGCCCGGTGTGCTGGGCTGTTGTGCTGGGGAGCCGTGTGGACAGGCTCTGCTGGAGAGCCAGGCGGGCTGTGGTGCTGGGGGGCCCCGTGTGCTGTGCTGGGGAGCCCGGTGTGCTGGTCTGTGGTGCTGGGGAGCCGTGTAGACGGGCTCTGCTGGGAAGCGGTGTTAACAGGCTCTGATGGAGAGCAAGGCGGACTGTGATGCTTTGGGGCCCCGTGTGCTGGGCTGGGGAGCCCGGTGAGCTGGGCTGGAGAGCCCGGTGTGCTGGACTGTGGTGCTGGGGAACCGTGTGGACAGGCTCTACTGGTGAGCGTTGTGAAAAGGTTCTGATGGAAAGCCAGGGGGCCTGTGGTGCTGGGGGGCCCCGTGTGCTGTGCTGGGGAGCCCGGTGAGCTGTGCTGCGGGCCCCCGTGTGCTGTGCTGGGGAGCACGGTTAGCTGGGCCGAGGAGCCCGGTGTGCTGGGCTGTGGTGCTGGGGAGTAGTGTGGACAGGCTCTGCTGGGGACTGGTTTGAACAGGCTCTGCTGGAGAGCCAGGCGGGCTGTGGTGCTGGGGGGCCCCGTGTGCTGTGCTGGGGAGCCCTGTGAGCTGGGCTGGGGAGCCCGGAGTGCTGGGCTTTTGTGCATCGGAGCCGTGTAGACAGGCTCTGCTGCGGAGGGGTGTGAACAGGCTCTGATGGAGAGCAGGCGGGTTGTGGTGCTGGGGGCGGCCGTGTGCTGTGCTCAGGAGCCCGTTGAGCTTGGCTGGGAAGCCCGGTGTGCTTGGCTGTGGTGCTGGGGAGCAGTGTAGACAGGCTCTGCTGTGGAGTGGTTTGAACAGGCTCTGATGCAGTGCCAGGCAGGCTGTATTGCTGGGGGGCCCCGTGTGCTGTGCTGGGGAGGCCGGTGTGCTGGGCTGTGGTGCTGGTGAGCCGTGCGGACAGGCTGTGCTGTGGAGCGGTGTGGACAGGCTCTGCTGGGGAGCCAGGCGGGCATTGGTGCTGGGTGGCCCGGTGTGCTGTGCTGGGGAGCCCGGTGTGCTTGGCTGTGGTGCTGGGGAGCCGTGTAGACAGGCTCTGCTGAGGAGCGGTGTGGACAGGCTCTGATGGAGAGCCAGGCGGGCTGTGGTGCTGGGGGGACCCTTGTTCTTTCTTAAGGAGCCCTTTGAGCTGGGCTGGGGAGCCCGGTGTGCTGGGCTGTGGTGCTGGGGAGCCGTGTGGACAGGCTCTGCTGAGGAGCGGTGTGGACAGGCTCTGATGGAGAGCCAGGCGGGATGTGGTGCTGGGGGGACACTTTTTCTGTCTTGAGGAGCCCTTTGAGCTGGGCTGGGGAGCCCGGTGTGCTGGGCTGTGGTGCGGGGGAGCCGTGTAGACAGGCTCTGCCGGGGACTGGTTTGAACAGGCTCTGCTGGAGAGCCAGGCGGGCTGTGGTGCTCGGGAGCCGTTTGGACAGGCTCTGCTGGGGAGTGGTTTGAACAGGATCTGCTGGAGAGCCAGGCAGGCTGTGGTGCTGGGGTGCCCCGTGTGCTGTGCTGGGGAGCCCTGTGAGCTGGGCTGGGGAGCCCGGTGAGCTGGGCTTTTGTGCTGGGGAGCCGTGTAGACAGGCTCTGCTGCGGACGGGTTTAAACAGGCTCTGATGGAGAGCCAGGCGGGCTGTGGTGCTGGGGGCCCCCGTGTGCTGTGCTCAGGAGCCCGTTGAGCTTTGCTGGGAAGCCCGGTGTCCTGGGCTGTGGTGCAGGGGAGCAGTGTAGACAGGCTCTGCTGTGGAGTGGTTTGAACAGGCTCTGATGCAGAGCCAGGCAGGCTGTATTGCTGGGGAGGCCGGTGTGCTGGGCTGTGGTGCTGGTGAGCCGTGTGGACAGGCTGTGCTGGGGAACGGTGTGAACAGGCTCTGATGGAGAGCCAGGTGGGCTGTGGTGCTGGGGGGCACCGTGTTCTGTGCTGTGGAGCCCGGTGAGCTGGGCTGGGGAGCCCGGTGTGCTGGGCTGTGCTGCTGGGGAGGCGTGTGGACCGGCTCTGCTGGGGAGCGGTGTGAACAGGTTCTGATGGAGAGCCAGGTGGGCTGTGGTGCTGGGGGGCCCCCGTGTGCTGTGCTGGGGAGCCCGGTGAGCTGGTCGGAGGAGCCCGGTGTGCTGGGCTGTCCTGCTGGGGAGCCGTGTGGACAGGCTCTGCATGGGAGTGGTTTGAAAAGGCTCTGATGGAGAGCCAGGCGGGCTGTTGTGCTGGGGGGCCCCGTGTTCTGTGCTGGGGAGCCGGGTGAGCTGGGCTGGGCAGCCCGGTGTGCTGGGCTGTGGTGCTGGGGAGCCGTGTAGACAGGCTCTGCTGGGGAGCGGTGTGAACTGGCTCTGCTGGGGAGCGGTTTGAACAGGCACTGATGGAGAGCCAGGCGGGTTGTGGTGCAGGGGGGCACCGTGTGCCGTGCTCGGGAGCCCGGTGAACTGGGCTGGGGAGCCCGGTTTGCTGGGCTTTGCTGCTGGGTTGCCGTGTGGACAGGCTCTGCTGGGGAGATGTTTGAACAGGCTCGGATGGAGAGCCAGGCGGGCTGTGGTGCTGGGGTGCCCCGTGTGCTGTGCTGGGAGCCCGGTGTGCTGGGCTGGGGAGCCCCGTGTCCTGGGTTGTGGTGCTGGGGAGCCCGGTGAGCTGGGCTGTGGTGATAGGGAGCCGTGTAGACAAGCTCTGCTGCGGAGCGGAGTGAACAGGCTCTGATGGAGTACCAGGCGGGCTGTTGTGCTGGGAAGCCCCGTGTGCTGTGCTGGGTGGCCCCGTGTCCTGTGCTGGGGAGCCCGCTGAGCTGGGCTGTGGTGCTGGGGAGCCGTGTTGACAGGCTCTGCTGGCGAGTGGTTTGAACAGGCTCATCTGGGGAGCGGAGTGAACAGGCTCTGATGGAGAGCCAGGCGGGCTGTGGTGCTGGGGGCCCCCGTGTGCTATGGTCGGGAGCCCGGTGAGCTGGGCTGCGGATCCCGGTGTGCTGGGCTGTGGTGCTGGGGAGCCGTGTAGTCAGGCTCTGCTGGGGAGCGGTGTGAATAGTCTCTGATGGAGAGCAAGGCGGGCTGTGGTGCTGGGGTGCCCGGTGTGCTGTGCTGGGGAGCCCGGTGTGCTGGGCTGTGGTGCTGGGGAGCCGTGTGGACAGGCTCTGCTGGGGAGCGGTGTGAACAGGCTCTGCTGAGGAGAGGGTTGAACAGGCTCTGATGGAGAGCAAGGCGGGCTGTGGTAATGGGGGGCCCCGTGTGCTGTGCTGGGGAGCCCGGTGTGCTGGGCTGGGGAGCCCGTTGAGCTGGGCTGGGGAGCCCGGTGTGCTGGGCTGTGGTGCTGGGGAGCCGTGTTGACAGGCTCTTCTGCGGAGCAGTGTGAACAGGCTCTGAGGGACAGCCAGGCGTTCTGTGGTGCTGGTGGCCCCCGTGTGCTCTGCTGGGGAGCCATTCGGGCTGTGGTGCTGGGGGGCCCCGTCTGCTGTGCTGGGTAGCCCGGTGTGCTGGGCTGTGGAGCCCCGTGTGCTGGGCTGTGGTGCTGGGGAGCCCGGTGTGCTGGGCTTTGGTGATGGGGAGCCGTGTAGACAGGCTCTGCTGGGGAGCGGTGTGAACAGGCTCTGATAGAGAGCCAGGCGGGCTGTGGTGCTGGGTGCCCCCGTGTGCTGTGTTGGGGAGCCCGGTTAGCTGGGCTGAGGAGCCCGGTGTGCTTGGCTGAGCTGCTGGCATGCCGTGTGGAGAGGGTCTGCTGGGAAGCGGTGTGAACAGGCTCTGATGGAGAGCCAGGCGGGCTGTGCTGCGGTGTGCGGGGCTGCTGGGGAGCCGTGTAGACAGACTCTTCTGGGGAGCTTTTTGAGCAGGTTCTGATGGAGAGCCAGGCGGGCTGTGGTGCTGGGGGCCCACGTGTGCTGTGCTGGGGAGCCCGGTGAGCTGGGCTGGGCAGCCCGGTGTGCTGGGCTGTGCATCTGGGGAGCCGTGTGTACAGGATCTGCTGGGGAGCGGTTTCAACAGGCTCTGCTGGAGAGCAAGGCGCGCTGTGTTGCTGGGGGCCCACGTGTGCTGTGCTGGGGTGCCCGGTGAGCTGGGCTGGGGAGCCCGGTGTGCTGGGCTGTGCTGCTTTGGAGCCGTGTGGACAGGCTCTGCTGGGGAGTGGTTTGAACAGGCTCTCTTGGGACTGGTTTGAACAGGCTCTGCATGGGAGCCAGGCGGGCTGTTGTGCTGTGGGGCCCCGTGTGCTGTGCTGGGGAGCCCGGTGAGCTGGGCTGGGGAGCCCGGTGTGCTGGGCCGTGGTGCTGGGGAGCCGTGTAGACAGGCTTTGCTGGGGAGCGGAGTGAACAGGCTCTGCTGGGGAGCAGTGTGAACAGTCTCTGATGGAGAGCCAGGCGGGCTGTGGTGCTGGGGGCCCCCGTGTGCTGTGCTGGGGAGCCCGGTTAGCTGGGCTGGCGAGCCCGGTGTGCAGGGCTGTAATGCTGGGGAGACGAATGGACAGTCCCTGTTGGGGATAGGTTTGAACAGTCTCTGAAGGAGAGCCAGGCGGGCTGTGGAATTGGGGGCCCCCGTGTGCTGTGCTGGTGAGCCCGGTGAGCTGGGCTGGGGAGCCCGGTGTTCTGGGCTGTGCTGCTGGTTATGCATGTGGACAGGCTGTGGTGGGGAGTGATTTGAACAGGCTCTGCTGGAGAGCAACGTGGGCTGTGGTGCTGGGGGCCCCCGTGTGCTGTGCTGGGGCCCCCGTGTGCTGTGCTGGGGAGCCCGGTGTGCTGGGCTGGGGAGCCCGGTGTGCTGGGCTGTGGTGCTGGGCGGCCCCGTGTTCTGTGCTGCGTAGCCCGGTGAGATCCGCTGTGGAGCCTGGTGTGCTGGGCTGTGGTGCTGGGGAGCCGTGTGGACAGGCTCTGCTGGGGAGCGGTGTGAAGAGGCTCTGTTGGAAAGCCAGGTGGGCTGAGGTGCTGGGGGGCCCCGTGTGCTGTGCTGGGGAGCCCGGTAAGCAGGGCTGGGGAGGCCGGTGTGCTCGGCTGTGCTGCTGGGGAGCCGTGTGGACAGGCTCTGCTGGGGAGTGGTTTGAACAGGCTCTGCTGGATAGCCAGGCGGGCTGTGGTGCTGGGGGCTCCCGTGTGCTGTGCTGCGGAGCCCGTTTAACTGGGATGTGGAGCCCGGTGTGCTGGGCTGTGGTGCTGGGGAGCCTTGTGGACAGGCTCTGCTGGGGAGCCGTGTGGACAGGCTCTGCTGGGGAGTGGTTTGAACAGGCTCTGCTCGAGAGCCAGGCGGGCTGTGGTGCTGGGGGGCCCCGTGTGCTGTGCTGGGGGGCCTTGTGAGGTGGGCTGGGGAGACCGGTGTGCTGGGCTCTGCTGCTGGGGAGCCGTGTGGAAAGGCTCTGCTGGCGAGTGGTTTGAACAGGCTCTGATGGAGAGCCATGCGGGCTCATGTGCTGGGGGCCCCCGTGTGCTGTGCTGGGGAGCCCGGTGAGCAGGGCTGGGGAGCCCGGTGTGCTGGGCTGTGGTGCTGGGGAGCAGTGTGGAAAGGCTCTGCTGTGGAGTGGTTTGAACAGGCTCTGCTGGAGACCAACGCGGGCTGTGGTGTTGGGGGCCCCCGTGTGCTGCGCTGGGGAGCCCGGTGAGTTGGGCTGGGGAGCCCGGTATGCTTGGCTGTGGTGCTCGATTGCCGTGTGGACAGGCTCTGCTGGGGAGTGGTTTGAACAGGCTCTGATGGAGAGCCATGCGGGCTCATGTGCTGGGCGGCCACGTGTGCTGTGCTGGGGAGGCCCGTGTGCTGGGCTGTGGTGCTGGGGAGCCCGGTGTGCTGGACTGGGGAGGCCCGTGTGCTGGGCTGTGGTGCTGGGGAGCCCGGTGTGCTGGGCTGAGGAGCCCGGTGTGCTGAGCTGTGGTGCTGGGGAGCCGTGTGGACAGGCTCTGCTGGGGAGCGGTGTGAACAGCCTAAGCTGGAGAGCCAGGCGGGCTGTGGTGCTGGGGGGCCCCGTGTGCTGTGCTGGGGAGCCCGGTGTGCTGGGCTGTTCATCTGGGGAGCCGTGTGGACAATCTCTTCTGGGGAGCGGTGTGGACAGGCTCTGATGGAGAGCCAGGCGGGCTGTGGTGCTGGGAGCCCGTGTGCCTTGCTGGGGAGCCCGGTGACATCGGCTGGGGAGCCCGGTGTGCTGGGCTCTGCTGCTGGGGAGCCCTGTGGACAGGCTCTACTGGGGAGCAGTGTTAACAGGCTCTGCTGGAGAGCCAGGCGGCCTGTGGTTCTGGGGGCCCCCGTGTCCAGTGATGGGGAGCCCGGTAAGCAGGGCTGGGGAGCCCGGTGTGCAGGGCTGTGGTGCTGGGGAGCCGTGTTTACAAGCTCTGCTTGGGAGCGTTGTGAACAGGCTCTGCTGGGGAGCGGTGTGAACAGGCTGTGCTGGGGAGCGGTGTGAACAGGCTCTGATGGAGAGCCAGGCGGGCTGTGGTGCTGGGAGCCCGTGTGCCTTGCTGGGGAGCCCGGTGACATCGGCTGGGGAGCCCGGTGTGCTGGGCTCTGCTGCTGGGGAGCCCTGTGGACAGGCTCTACTGGGGAGCAGTGTTAAAAGGCTCTGCTGGAGAGCCAGGCGGCCTGTGGTTCTGGGGGCCCCCGTGTCCAGTGATGGGGAGCCCGGTAAGCAGGGCTGGGGAGCCCGGTGTGCAGGGCTGTGGTGCTGGGGAGCCGTGTTTACAAGCTCTGCTTGGGAGCGTTGTGAACAGGCTCTGCTGGGGAGCGGTGTGAACAGGCTCTGCTGGGGAGCGGTGTGAACAGGCACTGATGGAGAGCCAGGCGGGTTGTGGTGCTGGGGGGCCCAGTGTGCCGTGATCGGGAGCCCGGTGAGCAGGGCTGGGGAGCCTGGTGTGCTGGGCTGTGCTGCTGGGGAGACTTGTAGACATTCTCTCCTGCGGAGCGGTGTGAACAGGCTCTTTTGGAGAGCCAGGCGGCCTGTAGTGCTGGGGGCCCCCGTGTGCTGTGCTAGGCGGACTGGTGAGCTGGGCTGGGGAGCCCGGTGTGCTGGGCTCGGGAGCCCGGTGTGCTGGGCTGTGGTGCTTGGGAGCCGTGAGGACAGGCTCTGCTGGGGAGCGGTGTGAACAGGCTCTGATGGAGAGCCAGGCGGGCTGTGGTGCTGGGGGGCCCCGTGTGCTGTGCTGGGGAGCTCGGTGTGCTGGGCTGGGGAGCCCGGTGTGCTGGGCTGTTGTGCTGGCGAGCGGTGTTGACAGGCTCTGCTGGGGAGTTGTGTGAACAGGCTCTACTGTAGAGCCAGGCGGGCTGTGGTGCTGGGGGCCCCGGTGTGCTGTGCTGGGGAGTCCGGTGAGGTGGGCTGGGGAGCCCGGTGAGCTGGGCTGTGCTGCTAGGAAGCCGTGTGGACAGGCTCTGCTGGGGAATGCTTTGAACAGGCTCTTCTGTAGAGCCAGGTGGGCTGTGGTGGTGGGGGCCCCCGTGTGATGTCCCGGGGAGCCCTGTGTTCTGGGCTGTGCTGCTGGGGAGCCGTGTGGACAGGCTCTGCTTGGGAGCGCTGTGACCATGCTCTGATGAAGAGCCAGGCGGGCTGTGGTGCTGGGCGGCCGCGTGTGCTGTCCTGGGGAGACCGGTGAGCTGGGCTGGGGAGCCCGGTGTGCTGGGCTGTGGTGATGGGGAGCCGTGTAGACAGGCTCTGCTGGGGAGCGGTATGAACAGGATTTGATGGAGAGCCAGGCGGGCTATGGTTCTGGGGGGGCCCGTGTGCTGTGCTGGGGAGCCCGGTGAGCTGGGCTGGGCAGCCCGGTGTGCTGGGCTGTTTTGCAGGGGAGCTGTGTAGACAGGCTCTGCTGTGGAGGGGTGTGAACAGGCTTTGTTGGAGAGCCAGGCGGGCTATGGTGCTGGGGGGCCCCGTGTGCTGTGCTGGGGGAGCCCTGTGAGCTGGGCTGGGGAGCCCAGTGTGCTGGGCTGTGGTGCTTGGGAGCCGTGTGGACTCGCTCTGCTGGGGAGTGGTTTGAACTGGCTCTGATGGAGAGCCATGCGGGCTGTGGTGCTGGGGGGGACCGTGTGCTGTCCTGTGGAGCCCGTTGAGCTGGGCTGGGGAGCCCAGTGTGCTGGGATGTGGTGCTGGGGAGCCGTGTGGACAGGCTCTGTTGGGGAGTGGTTTGAACAGGCTCTGATGGAGAGCTAGGCGGGCTGTGGTGCTGGGGAGCCCGGTGAGCTGGGCAGAGGAGCCCGGTTTGCTGGTCTGTGCTGCTGGGGAGCCGTGAAGACAGGGTTTGCTGGGGAGCGGTGTGAACAGGCTCTGCTGGAGAGCCTGGCGCCCTGTTGTGCTGGGGAGCCATGTGGACAGGGTCTGCTGGGGAGTGGTTTGAACAGGCTCTGCTGGAGAGCCAGGCAGGCTGTGGTGCTGGGGGGCCCCGTGTGCTGTGCTGGGGAGCCCGGTGAGCTGGGCTGGGGAGCCCGGTGTGCTGGGCTTTTGTGCTGGGGAGCCGTGTAGACAGGCTCTTCTGCGGAGGGGTGTGAACAGACCCTGATGGAGAGCCTGGCGGGCTGTGGTGCTGGGGGCCCCCGTGAGCTGTGCTCAGGAGCCCGGTGAGCTGGGTTGGGGATCCCTGTGTGCTTTGCTGTGGTGATGGCGAGCCGTGTAGACAGGCTGTGCTCTTGAACGGTGTGAACAGGCTCTGATGGAGAGCCAGCCGGGCTGTGGTGCTGGGGGCCCCCGTGTGCTGCACTCGGGAGCCCAGTGAGCTGGGCTTCGGAGCCCAGTGTCCTGGGCTGTGGTGTTGGGAAGTCGTGTGGACAGGCTCTGCTGGGGAGAGGGTTGAACAGGCTCTGATGGAGAGCCAGGCGGGCTGTTGAGCTGGGTAGCCCCGTGTGCTGTGCTTGGGGGCCCCATGTGCTGTGCTGGGGAGCCCGATGAGTTGGGCTGGGGAGCCCGGTGTGCTGGGCTGTGGTGCTGGGGAGCCCGGTGTGCTGGGCTGGGGAGCCCGGTGTGCTGGGCTGTGGTGCTGGGGAGCCGTGTGGACAGGCTCTGCTGGGGAGCGGTGTGAACAGGCTAAGCTGGAGAGCCAGGCGGGCTGTTGTGCTGGGGGGCCCCGTGTGCTGTGCTGGGGAGCCCGGTGTGCTGGGCTTTTCATCTGGGGAGCCGTGTGGATAATCTCTTCTGGGGAGCGATGTGGACAGGCTCTGATGGAGAGCCAGGTGGGCTGTGGTGCTGGGGAGCCCGTTGAGCTGGACTGGGGAGCCCGGTGTGCTGGGCTGTGGTGCTGGGGAGTTGTTTGAACAGGCTCTGCTGGGGAGAGGGTTGAACATGCTCTGATTTAGAGCCAGGCGGGCTTTGGTGCTGGGGGCCCCCGTGTGCTCTGCTGGGGAGCCCGTTTAGCTGGGCTAGGGAGCCCGGTGTGCTGGGCTGTGGTGCTGGTGAGCCGTGTGGACAGGCTGTCCTGGCGAGCTGTGTGAACAGGCTCTGATGGAGAGCCAGGCGGGCTGTGGTGCTGGGGGGCATCGTTTTCTGTGGTGGGGAGCCCGGTGAGCTGGGCTGCGGAGCCCGGTGTGCTGGGCTGTGCTGCTGGGGAGGCGTGTGGACCGGCTCTGCTGGGGAGCGGTGTGAACAGGATCTGATGGAGAGCCAGGTGGGCTGTGGTGCTGGGGGGCCCCCGTTTGCTGTGCTGGGGACCCCGGTGAGCTGGGCGGACGAGCCCGGTTTGCTGGGCTGTGCTGCTTGGGAGCCGTGTGGACAGGCTCTGCATGGGAGTGGTTTGAACAGGCTCTGATGGAGAGCCAGGCGGGCTGTTGTGCTTGGGGGCCCCCTTTTCTGTGCTGGGGAGCCGGGTGAGCTGTGCTGGGGAGCCCGGTTTGCTGGGCTGTGGTGCTGGGGAGCCGTGTAGGCAGGCTCTGCTGGGGAGCGGTGTGAACAGGCTCTGCTGGACAGCCAGGCGGGCTGTTGTGCTGGGGGGCCCCGTGTGCCGTGCTGGGGAGCCCGGTGTGCTGGGCTGGGGAGCCCGGTGTGCTGGGCTGTGGTGCTGGGGAGCCGTGTGGACAGGCTCTTCTGGGGGGCGGTGTGGACAGGCTCTGCTGGAAAGCCAGGCGGGCTGTGCTGCGGTGTGCTAGGCTGTGCTGCTGCGGAGCCGTGTAGACAGGCTCTGCTCTGGAGCCATTCGGGCTGTGGTGCTGGGGGGCCCCGTCTGCTGTGCTGGGGAGCCCGCTGTGCTGGGCTGAGCTGCTGGGGTGCCGTGTGTAGAGGGTCTGCTGGGAAGCGGTGTGAAAAGGCTCTGATGGAGAGCCAGGCGGGCTGTGGTGCTGGGGGGCCCCAGTGTGCTGTGCTCGGTAGCCCGGTTAGCTGGGCTGCGGTGCCCGGTGTGCTGGGCTGAGCTGCTGGGGTGCCGTGTGGACAGGGTCTGCTGGGAAGCGGTGTTAACAGGCTCTGATGGAGAGCCGGGCGGGCTGTGGTGCTGGGGGCCCCCCGTGTGCTGTGCTCGGTAGCCCAGTGAGCTGGGATGGGGAGCCCGGAATGCTGGGCTGAGCTGCTTGGGTGCCGTGTGGACAGGGTCTGCTGGGAAGCGGTGTGAAAAGGCTCTGATGGAGAGCCAGGCGGGCTGTGGTGCTGGGTGGCCCCGTGTGCTGTGCTCAGAAGCCCGGTGAGCTGGGCTGCGGAGCCCGGTGTGCTGGGCTGAGCTGCTGGGGTGCCGTGTGTACAGCGTCTGCTGGGGAGCCGTGTGAACAGGCTCTGATGGAGAGCCAGGCGGGCTGTGCTGCGGTGTGCGGGGCTGCTGGGGAGCCGTGTAGACAGGCACTTCTGGGGAGCTTTGTGAACAGGCTCTGATGGAGAGCCAGGCGGGGTGTGGTGCTGGGGGCCCCCGTGTGCTGTACTGGGGAGCCCGGTGAGCTGGGCTGGGGAGCCCGGTGTGCTGGGCTGTGCATCTGGGGAGCCGTGTGGAAAGGCTCTGATGGGGAGCTGTTTCAACAGGCTCTGCTGGACAGCAAGGCGCGCTGTGTTGCTGGGGGCCCCCGTGTGCTGTGCTGGGGTGCCCGGTGAGCTGGGCTGGGGAGACCGGTGTGCTGGGCTGTGCTGCTGGGGAGCCATGTGGACAGGCTCTGCTGGGGAGTGGTTTGAACAGGCTCTGATTGACAGCCAGGCGGGCTGTGTTGCTGGGGGCCCCCATGTGCTGTGCTGGGGATCCCGGTGTGCTGGGCTGTGGTGCTGGGGAGCCGTGTGGACAGGCTCTGCTGAGGAGAGTTTATTACAGGCTCTGATGGAGAGCCAGGCGGGCTGTTGTGCTGGGAGGCCCCGTGTGCTGTGCTGGTGGGGCCCGTGTGCTGTGCTGGGGGGCCCCGTGTGCTGGGCTGTGGTGCTGGGGAGCCCGGTATGCTGGGCTGTGCTGCTGGGGAGCCGTGTAGACAGGCTCTGCTGGGGAGCGGAGTGAACAGGCTCTGCTGGGGAGCAGTGTGAAAAGGCACTGATGGAGAGCCAGGCGGGTTGTGGTGGTGGGGGGCCCCATGTGCCGTGCTCGGGAGCCCGGTGAACTGGGCTGGGGTGCCTGGTGTGCTGGGCTGTGCTGCTGGGGAGCCGTGTAGACAGGCTCTGCCGGGGAGCGGTCTGAACAGGCTCTGATGGAGAGCCAGGCGGGCTGTGGCTCTGGGGGGCCCCGTGTTCGGTGCTTGGGATCCCGTTGAGCTCGGCTGGGGAGCCCGGTGTGCTGGGCTGTGGTGCTGGGTAGCCGTGTGGACAGGCACTGCTGAGGAGAGTTTTGTACAGGCTCTGATGGAGAGCCAGGCGGGCTGTGGTGTTTGGGGGTCCCGTGTGCTGTGCTGGGTAGCCCGTTGAGGAAGGCTGGGGAGCCCAGTGTTCTGGGCTGTCGTGCTGGGGAGTTGTGTGGACAGGTTTTGCTGGGAAGTGGTTTGAACAGGCTCTGCTAGAGAGCCAGGCGGGCTGTGTTGCTGGGGGCCCCCGTGTCCAGTGCTGGGGAGGCCGGTTAGCTGGTGCTGGGGAGCCCGGTGTGCTGGGCTGTGGTGCTGGGGAGCCGTGTGGACAGGCTCTGCTGGAGATCCAGGTGGGCAGTGGTGCTGGTGGCCACCGTGTGCTGTGCTGGGGAGCCCGGTGTGCTGGGCTGTGCTGCTGGGGAGCCGTGTGGACAGGCTCTGATGGAGAGCCAGGCGGGCTGTGGTGCTGGGGGCCCCGGTGTTCTTTGCTGCGGAGCACGGTAAGCTGTGCTGGGGAGCCCGGTGTGCTGGGCTGTGCTGCTGGGGAGCGCTGTGAACAAGCTTTGATGGAGAGCCAGGCGGGCTGTGGTTCTGGGGGCCCCCGTGTGCTGTGCTGGGGGCCCCCGTGTGCGGTGCTGGGGAGCCCGGTGTGCTGGGCTGTTGTGCTGGGGAGCCGTGTGGACAGGCTCTCCTGGGGAGCGGTTTGAACAGGCTCTGCTGGAGAGCCAGGCGGGCTGTGGTGCAGGGGGGCCCTGTGTGCTTCGCTGGGGGCCCCCGTGTGCTGTGCTGGGGATCCCGGAGTGCTGGGCTGTGGTGCCGGGGAGCCGTGTGGACAGACTCTGCTGAGGAGAGTTTTGTATAGGCTCTGATGGAGAGCCAGGCTTGCTGTTGTTCTGGGGGCCCCCGTGTGCTGTGATGGGTAGCCCGGTGAGATGGGCTGGGGAGCCTGGTGTGCTGGGCTCTGCTGGTGGGGAGTCGTGTAGACAGGCTCTGCTGGGCAGCGGTGTGAAGAGGCTCTGATGGAAAGCCAGGCGGGCTGTGGTGCTGGGGGGCCCCATGTGCTGTGCTGGGGAGCCCGGTGTGCTGGGCTTTTGTGCTGTGGAGCCGTGTAGACAGGCTCTTCTGCCGACGGGTGTGAACAGGCTCTGATGGAGAGCCAGGCGGGCTGTGGTGCTGGGGGCCCTCGTGTGCTGTGCTGGGGAGCCCGGTGAGCTGGGCTGGGGAGCCCGGTTTGCTGGGCTGTGCTGCTGGGGAGCCGTGTGGACAGGCTCTTCTGGGGAGCGGTGTGAACAGGCTCTGATGGAGAGCCACGCGGGCTGTGGTGCTGCGGGGCCCCGTGTGCTGTGCTGGGGAGCCCTTTGAGCTGGGCTGGGGAGCCCGGTATGCTGGGCTGTGCTGCTGGGGAGCCGTGTGGAAAGGATATTGCTGGGGAGTGGTTTGAAAAGGATCTGCTGGACAGCCAGGCGGGCTGTGGTGCTGGGGGGCCCGGTGTGCCGTGATCGGGAGCCCGGTGAGTTGGGCTGGGGAGCCCGGTGTGCTGGGCTGTGGTGCTGCGGAGCCTTGTGGACAGGCTCTGCTGGGGACCGGTGTGAACCGGCTCTGATGGACAGCCAGGCGGGCTGTTGTGCTGGGGGGCCCCGTGTGCCGTGCTGGGGAGCCCGGTGAGCTGGGCTGGGGAGCCCGGTTTGCTGGGCTGTGGTGCTGGGGAGCCGTGTAGACAGGCTCTGCTGCGGAGCGCTGTGAACAGGCTCTGATGGAGAGCCAGGCGGGCTGTGGTGCTGTTTTCCCACGTGTGCTGTGCTGGGGAGCCCGTTGAGCTTGGCTGGGGATCCCGGTGTGTTGGGCTGGGGAGCCCGGTGTGCTGGGCTGGGGAGCCCGGTGTGCAGGGCTGTAGTGCTGGGGAGCTGTGTAGACAGGCTCTGCTGGGGAGCCATTCGGGCTGTGGTGCTGGGGGGCCCCGTGTGCTGTGCTGGGGAGCCCGGTGAGCTGGGCTGGGGAGCCCGGTGTCCTGGGCTGTGCTGCTGGGGAGCCCTGTGGAAAGGCTCTGCTGGGGAGTGGCTTGAAAAGGCTCTGCTGGAGAGCCAGGCGCGCTGTGGTGCTGGGGGCCCCCGTATGCTGGGCTGGGGAGCCCGGTGTGCTGGGCTGTGCTGCTGGGGAGCCGTGTGGACAGGCTGTGCTTGGGAGTGGTTTGAACAGGTTCTGCTGTAGAAACAGGCGGGCTGTGGTTCTGGGGGCCCCCGTGTGCTGTGCTGGGGAGACCAGTGAGCTGGGCTGGGGAGCCCGGTGTGCTGGGGTGTTCTGCTGGGGAGCCGCGTGGACAGGCTCTGCTTGGGAGCGGTGTGAACAGGCTCTGCTGGAGAGCCAGGTGGGCTGTGCTGCGGTGTGCTGGGCTGTGCTGTTGGAAAGCCGTGTAGACAGGCTCTGCTGGGGAGCGGTTTGAACAGGCTCTGCCGGAGAGCAAGGCGCGCGGTGTTGCTGGTGGCCACCGTGTGATGTGCTGTTGAGACCGGTGAGCTGGGCTGTGCTGCTGGGGAGCCGTGTAGACATGTTCGGCTGGGGAGCGGTGTGAACAGGCTCTGATGGAGAGCCAGGCGGGCTGTGGTGCTGGGAGCCCCCGTGTGCTGTGCTGGGGAGCCCGGTGAGCTTGGCTGGGGAGCCCGGTGTGCTGGGCTGTGGTGCTGGGGAGCCGTGTAGACACGCTCTGCTGGGGAGCGTTGTAAACAGGCTATGCTGGAGAGCCAGGCTGGCTGTGGTGCTGTGGGCCCCCGTGTGCTGTGCTTTGGAGCCCGGTGTGCTGGGCTGTGGTGCTGGGGAGCCGTGTGGACAGGCTCTTCTGGGGGGCGGTGTGGACAGGCTCTGCTGGAAAGCCAGGCGGGCTGTGCTGCGGTGTGCTAGGCTGTGCTGCTGCGGAGCCGTGTAGACAGGCTCTGCTCTGGAGCCATTCGGGCTGTGGTGCTGGGGGGCCCCGTCTGCTTTGCTGGGGAGCCCGGTGTGCTGGGCTGAGCTGCTGGGGTGCCGTGTGTAGAGGGTCTGCTGGGAAGCGGTGTGAAAAGGCTCTGATGGAGAGCCACGCGGGCTGTGGTGCTGGGGGGCCCCAGTGTGCTGTGCTCGGTAGCCCGGTTAGCTGGGCTGCGGTGCCCGGTGTGCTGGGCTGAGCTGCTGGGGTGCCGTGTGGACAGGGTCTGCTGGGGAGTGATTTCAAAAGGCTCTGCAGGAGAGCAACGCGGGCTGTGGTGCTGGGGGTCCCCGTGTTCCATGCTGGGGAGCCGGTTGAGCCTGGCTGGGGAGCCCGGTGTGCTGGGCAGTGGTGCTGGGGAGGCGTGTGGACAGGCTGTGCTGTGGAGTGGTGTGTAAAGGTTCTGCTGGACAGCCAGGCAGGCTGTGGTGCTGGGGGGCCCCCGTGTGCTGTGCTAGGGAGCCCGTTGAGCTTGGCTGGGGAGCCTGGTGTGCTGGGCTGTGGTGCTGGGGAGCTGTTTGAACAGGCTCTGATTTAGAGCCAGGCGGGCTGTGGTGCTGGGGAGCCGTGTGGACAGGATCTGATGGGGAGCGGTTTGAACAGGCTCTGATGGAGAGCCGTGCGGCCTGTGCTGCGGTGTGCTGGGCTGTGCTGCTGGGGAGCCGTGTAGACAGGCTCTGCTGGGGAGCCATTCGGGCTGTGATGCTGGGGGGCCCCGTGTGCTGTGCTGGGGAGCCCGGTGTGCTCGGCTGTGGTGCTGGCCAACCGTGTGGACAGGCTCTGCTGGCGAGTGGTTTGAACAGGCTCTGCTGGGGAGCGGAGTGAACAGGCTCTGATGGAGAGCCAGGCGGGCTGTTGTGCTGGGAAGCCCCGTGTGATGTGCTGGGGGGCCCCGTGTGCTGTGCTGGGGAGCCCGGTGTGGTGGGCTGTGGTGCTGCGGTGCCGTGTGTACAGGCTCTGCTGGGGAGTGGTTTGAACAGGCTCTGCTGGGGAGCGGAGTGAACAGGCTCTGATGGAGAGCCAGGGGGGCTGTGGTGCTGGGGGACCCCGTGTGCTGTGCTGTGGATCTCGTAGAGCTGGGATGGGGAGCCCGGTGTGCTGGGCTGTGGTGCTGGGGAGCCGTGTGGACAGGCTCTGCTGGGGAGAGGTTTGAACAGGCTCTGCTCGAGAGCCAGGCGGGCTGTGGTGCTGGGGGGCCCCGTGTGCAGTGCTGGGGAGCCCGGTGAGCTGGGCTGGGGATCCCGGTTTGCTGGGCTGTGATGATGGGGAGCCGTGTAGACAGGCTGTGATGGGGAGCGGTGTGAACACGCTATGATGGAGAGCCAGGCGGGCTGTGATGGTGTGGACCACCGTGTGCTTTACTGGGGGGCCCCGTGAGCTGTGCTGGTGAGCCCTGTGTGCTGGGCTGTGGTACTGGCGAGCCGTGTGGACAGGCTCTGCTGAGGAGCGGTGTGAACAGGCTCTGATGGGGAGTCTGGCGGGCTGTGGTGCTGGGGGCATCAATGTGCTATTCTGGGGAGCCCGGTGAGCTTGGCTGGGGAGCCCGGTGTGGTGGGCTGTGCTGCTGGGGAGCCGTGTGGACAGACTCTGCTGCGGAGCGCTGTGACCAGGCTCTGATGGAGAGCCAGGGGGGCTGTGGTGCTGGGGGGCCCCGTGTGCTTTGCTGGGTCGCCCGGTGAGCTGGGCTGGGGAGCCCGGTGTGCTGGGCTGTGCTGCTGGGGAGGCGTGTGGACAGGCTGTGCTTGGGATTGGTTTGAACAGGCTGTGCTGGAGAGCCAGGCGGGCTGTGGTGCTGGGGGCCCTCCGTGTGCTGTGCTGGGGGCCCCCGTGTGCTGTGCTGGGGAGCCCGGTGTCCTGGGCTGTGCTGCTGGGGAGCCGTGTGGACAGGCTCTGCTGGGGAGTGTTTTGAACAGGCTCTGCTGGAGAGCCAGGCGGGCTGTGTTGCTGGGGTCCCCCGTGTGCTGTGCTGGGGAGCCCCGTGTGCTGTGCTGGGGAGCCCGGTGTGCTGGGCTGTGGTGCTGGGGGGCCCCGTGTGCTGTGCTGCGGAGCCCGGTGAGATCGGCTATGGAGCCCGGTGTGCTGGGCTAGGGAGCCCCGTGTGCTGTGCTGGGAAGCCCCGTGTGCTGTGCTGGGGGGCCCCGTGTGCTGTGCTGGGGAGCCCGGTGTGGTGGGCTGTTGTGCTGCGGTGCCGTGTGTACAGGCTCTGCTGGGGAGTGGATTGAACAGGCTCTGCTGGGGAGCGGAGTGAACATGCTCTAATGGAGAGCCAGGGGGGCTGTGGTGCTGGGGGGCCCCGTGTGCTGTGCTGTGGATCTCGTAGATCTGGGATGGGGAGCCCGGTGTGCTGGGCTGTGGTGCTGGGGAGCCGTGTGGACAGGCTCCACTGGGGAGTGGTTTGAACAGGCTCTGCTCGAGAGCCAGGCGGGCTGTGGTGCTGGGGGGCCCCGTGTGCAGTGCTGGGGAGCCCGGTGAGCTGGGCTGGGGAGCCCGGTGTGCTGGGCTGTGATGATGGGGAGCCGTGTAGACAGGCTGTGTTGGGGAGCGGTGTGAACACGCTCTGATGGAGAGCCAGGCGGGCTGTGATGGTGTGGACCACCGTGTGCTGTACTGGGGGGCCCCGTGAGCTGTGCTGGGGAGACCAGTGTGCTGTGCTGGGGAGCCTGGTGTGCTGGGCTGTGGTGCTGGGGGGCCCCGTGTGCTGTGCTGCGGAGCCCGGTGAGATCGGCTATGGAGCCCGGTGTGCTGGGCTGTGCTGCTGGGGAGCCGTGTGGACAGGCTCTGCTGGGGAGCGATGTGAAGAGACTCTGCTGGATAGCCAGGCGGGCTGTGGTGCCGGGGGCCCTCGTGTGCTGTGCTAGGGAGCCCGGTGAGCTTGGCTGGGGAGCCCGGTGTGCTGGGCTGTGCTGCCTGGGAGCTGTGTGGACAGGCTCTGCTGGGGAGCGGTGTGAAAAGGCTCTGATGGAGAGCCAGGTGGGATGTGGTGCTGGGGGGCCCCGTGTGCTGTGCTGGGGATCCCAGTGAGCTGGGCTGTGGTGCTGGGGAGCCCGGTGTGCTGGGCTGTGCTGCTGGGGAACCGTGTGCTGTGCTGGGGAGCCCGGTGAGCTGGGCTGGGGAGGCCAGTGTGCTGGGCTGTGCTGCTGGGGAGCCGTGTGGACCGGCTCTGTTGGGGAGTGGTTTGAACAGGCTCTGATGGACAGCCAGGCGGGCTGTGGTGCTGGGGGGCCCGGTGTGCTGTGCTGGGGAGCCCGGTGAGCTGGGCTGGGCAGCCCGGTGTGCTGGGCTGTGTTGCTGGGGAGCCGTGTAGACAGGCTCTGCTTGGGAGCGGTGTGAACATGCTCTGATGGAAAGCCAGGCCGGCTGTGGTGTTGGGGACCACAGTGTGCTGTGCTTTGGTACCCGGTGTGCTGGGCTGTGGTGCTGGGAAGCCGTATGGACAGGCTCTGCTGGGGAGCGGTGTGAACAGGCTCTGATGGAGAGCCAGGCGGGCTGTGGTGCTGGGGGCCCCCATGTGCTTTGCTGGGGAGCCCGTTCAGCTGGGCTGGGGAGCCCGGTGTTCTGGGCTGTTCTGCTTGGGAGCCGTGTGGACGGGCTCTGCTGAGGAGCCGTGTGGACAGGCTCTGCTGGGGAGTGGTTTGAACAGTCTATGCTGGAGAGCCAGGCGGGCTGTGGTGCTGTGGGGCCCTGTGTACTGTGCTGTGGAGGCCGGTGAGCTGGGCTGGGCAGCCCGGTGTGCTGGGCTGTGGTGCTGGGGAGCCGTGTAGACAGGCTCTGCTGGGGAGCGGTGTGAACAGGCTCTGATGGAGAGCCAGGCGGGCTGTAGTGCTGGGGGCCCCCGTGTGCTGTGCTGGGCGGCCCGGTGAGCTGGGCTGGGGAGCCCGGTGTGCTGGGCTGTGGAGCCCGGTGTGCTGGGCTGTGGTGCTTGGGTGCCGTGTGGACAGGCTCTGCTGGGGAGCGGTGTGAACAGGCTCTGATGGAGAGCCAGGCGGGCTGTGGTGCTGTGGGGCCCCGTGTGCTGTGCTGGGGAGCCCGGTGTGCAGGGCTGTTCTGCTGGGGAGCCGTATGGACAGTCTCTCCTGGGGAATGGTTTGAACAGGCTCTGATGGAGAGCCAGGCGGGCTGTGGCTTTGGGGGCCCCCGTGTGCTTTGCTGGGGAGCCCGGTGAGCTGGGCTGGGGAGCCCGGTGTGCTGGGCTGTGGTGCTGGGGACCCGTGTGGACAGGCTCTGCTGGGGAGTGGTTTCAATAGGCCCTGCAGGGTAGTGGTGTGAGCAGGCCATGATGGAGAGCCAGGCGGGATGTGGTGCTGGTGGCCCCCGTGTGCTGTGATCGGGAGCCCGGTGATCTTGGCCGGGGAGCCCGCTGTGCTAGGCTGTGCTGCTGGGGAGCCGTGTGGACAGGGACTTCTGGGGAGTGGTTTGAACAGGCTCTGCTGGGGAGCCAGGCGGGCTGTGGTGCTGGGGGGCCCCGTGTGCTGTGCTGGGGAGCCCGGTGAGCTGGGCTGGGGAGCCCGGTGTGCTGGGCTGTGGTGCTGGGGAGCCCTGTGGACAGGCTCTGCTGGGGAGTGGTTTGAACAGGCTCTGATGGAGAGCCAGTCGGGCTGTGGTGCTTGGGGCCCCCGTGTGCTGTGCTGGGGAACCCGGCGTGCTGGGCTGTGCTGCTGGGGAGCCGTGTAGACAGGCTCTGCTGTGGAGCAGTGTGAACAGGCTCTGCTGGAGAGCCAGGCGGGCTGTGGAGCTGGGGAGCCCGGTGAGCTGGGCTGGGGAGCCCTGTGAGATCGGCTTGGGAGCCCGTTGTGCTGGGCTGTGGTGCTGGGGAACCCTGTGAGCTGGGCTGGGGAGCCCTGTCAGATCGGCTTGGGAGCCCGTTGTGCTGGGCTGTGGTGTTGGGGAACCCTGTGGACAGGCTCTGCTGGGGAGCGGTGTGAACAGGCTCTGCTGGAGAGCCAGGCGGCCTGTGATTCTGGGGGCCTCAGTGTCCAGTGCTGGGGAGCCCGGTGTGCTGGGATGTGGTGCTGGGGAGCCGTGTAGACATGCTCTGCTGGGGAGCGGAGTGAACAGGCTCTTCTGGGGAGCGGTGTGAACAGTCTCTGATGGAGAGCCAGGCCAGCTGTGGTGCTGGGGGCCCCCGTGTGCTGTGCTGGGGAGCCCGGTTGGCTGGGTTGGAGGCCCGGTGTGCAGGGCTGTGCTGCTGGGGAGCCGTGTGGAAAGGCTCTACTGGGGAGCGGTGTGAACATGCTCTGATGGAGCGCCAGGCGGGCTGTGGTGCTTGGCGGCCCCGTGTGCTGTGCTGGGGAGCCCGGTGAGCTGTGCTGGGGGCCCCCGTGTGCTGTGCTGGGGAGTCCGGTGAGCAGGGCTGGGGAGCCCGGTGTGCTGGGCTGTTGTGCTGGGGGCCCCCGTGTGCTGTGCTGGGGATCCCGGTGTGCAGGGCTGTGCTGCTGGGGAGCCGTATGGACAGTCTCTGCTGGGGAAATGGTTTGAGCAGGCTCTGATGGAGAGCCAGGCGGGCTGTGGTGTTGGGGCCCCCCGTGTGCTTTGCTGGGGAGCCCAGTGAGCTTGGCTGGGGAGCCCGGTGTGCTGGGCTGTGCTGCTGGGTAGCCCTGTAGACAGTCTCTGCTGGGGAGCGGTGTGAACAGGCTCTGATGGAGAGCCAGGTTGGCTGTGGTGCTTGGGGGCCCCGTGTGCTGTGCTGGGGAGCCCGGTGAGATGGGCTGGGGAGGCCAGTGTGCTGGGCTGTGCTGCTGGGGAGCCGTGTTGACAGGATCTGCTGGGGAGCGGTTTGAACAGGCTCTGATGGAGAGCCAGGCGGGCTGTGCTGCTGGGGAGCCTTGTAGACAGGCTCTGCTGGGGAGCGGTGTGAAGAGGGTCTGCTGGAGAGCCAGGCGGGCTGTGGTGCTGGGGGCCCCCGTGTGCTGTGCTGGAGATCCCGGTGTGCTGGGCTGTGCTGCTGGGGAGCCGTGTGGACAGGCTCTGCTGGGGAGCCAGGCGGGCTGTGGTGCTGGGGGCCCCCGTTCGCTGTGCTGGGGGGCACGGTGAGCTGGGCTGGGGAGCCCAGTGAGCCTGGCTGTTGTGCTGGGGAGCCGTGTAGACGGGCTCTGCTGGGGAGCGGTGTGAACAGGCTCTGGTGGAGAGACAGCAGGGCTGTGGTGCTGGGGGACCCCGTGTGCTATGCTGGGGAGCCCGTTGAGCTGTGCTGGGCAGCCCGGTGTGCTTATCTGTGGTGCTGGTGAGCCGTGTGGACAGGGTCAGCTGGGGAGCGGTGTGAATAGGCTGTCCTGGAGAGCCAGGCGGGCTGTGGTGCTGGGGGGCACCGTGTTCTGTGATGGGGAGGCCTGTGAACTGGGCTGTGCTGCTGGGGAGCCGTGTGGACATGCTCTGCTCGGGAGCGGTGTGAACAGTCTCTGCTGGAGAGCCAGGCGGGCTGTGGTGCTGGGGGCCCCCGTGTGCTGTGCTGGGGAGCCCGGTGAGCTGGGCTGGGGAGCCCGGTGTGATGGGCTGTGGTGCTGGGGAGCCGTGTCGACAGGCTCTGCTGCGGAGCGGTGTGAACAGGCACTGATGGAGAGCCAGGAAGGCTGTGGTGCTGGGGGGCCCCGTGTGCTGTGCTGGGGAGCACGTTGAGCTGGGATGGGGAGCCCGGTGTGCTGGGTTTTGCTGCTGGCGAGCCGTGTGGACAGGCTCTGCTGGGGAGTGTTTTGAACAGGCTCTGCTGGAGAGCCAGGCGGGCTGTGTTGCTGGGGGCCCTCCTGTGCTGTGGTGGGGGCCCCCGTGTGCTGTACTGGGGGCCCCCGTGTTCTGTGCTGGGGGCCCCCGTGTGCTGTGCTGGGGAGCCCAGTGAGCTGGGCTTCGGAGCCCGGTGTGCTGGGCTGTGCTGCTGGGGAGCCGTGTGGACAGGCTCTGCTGGTGAGCGATGTGAAGAGGCTCTGCTGTATAGCCAGGCGGGCTGTGGTGCCGGGGGCCCTCGTGTGCTGTGCTGGGGAGCCCGGTGAGCTTGGCTGGGGAGCCCGGTGTGCTGGGCTGTGGTGCTGGGGAGCCGTGTAGACAGGCTCTGCTGGGGAGCGGAGTGAACAGGCTCTGCTGGGGAGCGGTGTGAACAGGGTCTGATGGAGAGCCAGGTGGGCTGTGGTGCTGGGGGGCCCCGTGTGCTGTGCTGGGGAGCCCAGTGAGCTGGGCTGTGGTGCTGGGAAGCCGTGTAGACAAGCTCTGCTGGGGAGCGGAGTGAACAGGCTCTGCTGGGGAGCGGTGTGAACAGTCTCTGATGGAGAGCCAGGCGGGCTGTGGTGCTGGAGGCCCCCGTGTGCTGTGCAGGGGTTCCCGGTTAGCTGGGCTGGGGAGCCCGGTGTCCAATGGTGTGCTGCTGGGGAGCCGTGTGGAAAGGCTCTGCTGAGGAGCGGTGTGAACAGGCTCTGATGGAAAGCCATGCGGGCTGTGGTGTTGGGGTCCCCCGTGTGCTGTGCTGGGGAGTCCGGTGAGCTGGGCTGGGGAGCCCGGTGTGCTGGGCTGTGCTGCTGGGGAGGCTTGTGGACAGGCTGTGCTGGGGAGTGGTTTGAACAGGCTCTACTGGAGAGCAACGCGGGCTGTGGTGCTGGAGGCCCCCGTGTGCTGTGCTGGGGGCCCCCGTGTGCTGTGCTGGCGGCCCCCGTGTTCTGTGCTGGGGGCCCCCGTGTGCTGTGCTGGGGAGCCCGGTGTGCTGGGCTGTGGTGCTGGGGGGCCCCGTGTGCTGTGCTGCGGAGCCCGGTGATATCGGCTATGGAGCCCGGTGTTCTCGGCTGTGCTGCTAGGGAGCCGTGTGGACAGGCTCTGCTGGGGAGCGGTGTGAACAGGCTCTGATCGAGAGCCAGGCGGGCTGTGGTGCTGGGGTGCCCCGTGTGCTGTGCTGGGGAGCCCGGTGTGCTGGGCTGTGGTGCTGGGGAGCCGTGTAGACAGGCTCTGCTGCGGAGCGGTGTGAACAGGCTCGGATGGAGAGCCAGGCGGGCTGTGGTGCTGGGGGGCCCCGTGAGCAGTGCTGGGGAGCCCGGTGAGCTGGGCTGGGGAGCCTGTTGTACTGGGCTGTGGTGCTGGGCAGCCGTGTAGACAGGCTCTGCTGCGGAGCGGTGTGAACAGGCTCTAATGGAGAGCCAGGCGGGCTGTGGTGCTGGGGTGCCCCGTGTGCTGTGCTGGGGAGCCCGGTGTGCTGGGCTGTGGTGCTGGGGAGCCGTGTGGACAGGCTCTGTTGGGGAGTGGTTTGAACAGTCTCTGCTGGAGAGCCAGGCGGGCTGTGGTGCAGGGGGGCCCGGTGAGCAGTGCTGGGGAGCCCGGTGAGCTGGGCTGGGGAGCCTGTTGTACTGGGCTGTGGTGCTGGGCAGCCGTGTAGACAGGCTCTGCTGCGGAGCGGTGTGAACAGGCTCTGATGGAGAGCCAGGCGGGCTGTGGTGCTGGGGTGCCCCGTGTGCTGTGCTGGGGAGCCCGGTGTGCTGGGCTGTGGTGCTGGGGAGCCGTGTAGACAGGCTCTGCTGCGGAGCGGTGTCAACAGGCTCGGATGGAGAGCCAGGCGGGCTGTGGTGCTGGGGGGCCCCGTGTGCTGTGCTCGGGAGCCCAGTGTACTGGGATGGGGAGCCCCGTGTGCTGGGCTGTGGTGCTGGGGAGCCCGGTGTTCTGGGCTGTGGTGCTGGGGAGCCGTGTAGACAGGCTCTGCTGCGGAGTGCTGTGAACAGGCTCTGATGGAGAGCCAGGCGGGCTGTGGTGCTGTGGGCCCACGTGTGCTGTGCTGGGGAGCCCGTTGAGCTTGGCTGGGGATCCCGGTGTGTTGGGCTGGGGAGCCCGGTGTGCTGGGCTGGGGAGCCCGGTGTGCAGGGCTGTAGTGCTGGGGAGCTGTGTAGACAGGCTCTGCTGGGGAGCCATTCGGGCTGTGGTGCTGGGGGGCCCCGTGTGCTGTGCTGGGGAGCCCGGTGTGCTGGGCTTTTCATCTGGGGAGCCGTGTGGATAATCTCTTCTGGGGAGCGATGTGGACAGGCTCTGATGGAGAGCCAGGTGGGCTGTGGTGCTGGGGAGCCCGTTGAGCTGGACTGGGGAGCCCGGTGTGCTGGGCTGTGGTGCTGGGGAGTTGTTTGAACAGGCTCTGCTGGGGAGAGGGTTGAACATGCTCTGATTTAGAGCCAGGCGGGCTTTGGTGCTGGGGGCCCCCGTGTGCTCTGCTGGGGAGCCCGTTTAGCTGGGCTAGGGAGCCCGGTGTGCTGGGCTGTGGTGCTGGTGAGCCGTGTGGACAGGCTGTCCTGGCGAGCTGTGTTAACAGGCTCTGATGGAGAGCCAGGCGGGCTGTGGTGCTGGGGGGCATCGTTTTCTGTGGTGGGGAGCCCGGTGAGCTGGGCTGCGGAGCCCGGTGTGCTGGGCTGTGCTGCTGGGGAGGCGTGTGGACCGGCTCTGCTGGGGAGCGGTGTGAACAGGATCTGATGGAGAGCCAGGTGGGCTGTGGTGCTGGGGGGCCCCCGTTTGCTGTGCTGGGGACCCCGGTGAGCTGGGCGGACGAGCCCGGTTTGCTGGGCTGTGCTGCTTGGGAGCCGTGTGGACAGGCTCTGCATGGGAGTGGTTTGAACAGGCTCTGATGGAGAGCCAGGCGGGCTGTTGTGCTTGGGGGCCCCCTTTGCTGTGCTGGGGAGCCGGGTGAGCTGTGCTGGGGAGCCCGGTTTGCTGGGCTGTGGTGCTGGGGAGCCGTGTAGACAGGCTCTGCTGCGGAGCGCTGTGAACAGGCTCTGATGGAGAGCCAGGCGGGCTGTGGTGCTGTTTTCCCACGTGTGCTGTGCTGGGGAGCCCGTTGAGCTTGGCTGGGGATCCCGGTGTGTTGGGCTGGGAAGCCCGGTGTGCTGGGCTGGGGAGCCCGGTGTGCAGGGCTGTGGTGCTGGGGAGCTGTGTAGACAGGCTCTGCTGCGGAGCCATTCGGGCTGTGGTGCTGGGGGGCCCCGTGTGCTGTGCTGGGGAGCCCGGTGAGCTGGGCTGGGGAGCCCGGTGTCCTGGGCTGTGCTGCTGGGGAGCCCTGTGGAAAGGCTCTGCTGGGGAGTGGCTTGAAAAGGCTCTGCTGGAGAGCCAGGCGCGCTGTGGTGCTGGGGGCCCCCGTATGCTGGGCTGGGGAGCCCGGTGTGCTGGGCTGTGCTGCTGGGGAGCCATGTGGACAAGCTCTGCTGGGGAGTGGCTTGAACAGGCTCTGCTGGAGAGCCAGGTGGGCTGTGGTGCTGAGGGGCCCCGTGTGCGCTGCTGGGGAGCCCGGTGTGCCGGGCTGTGGTGCTGGGGAGCCGTGTAGACGGGCTCTGCTGGGAAGCGGTGTTAACAGGCTCTGATGGTGAGCAAGGCGGACTGTGATGCTTTGGGGCCCCGTGTGCTGTGCTGGAGAGCCAGTTGAGCTGGGCTGGTGAGCCCGGTGAGCTGGGCTGTGGTACTGGGGAGCCGTGTAGACAGGCTCTTCTGCGGAGCGGTGTAAACAGGCTCTGATGGAGAGTCAGGCGGGCTGTGGTGCTGGGGGGCCCCTTGTGCTGTGCTGGGGGGCCCGGTGAGCTGCGCTGGGGAGCCCGGTGTGCTTGGTTGAGCTGCTTGGGTGCCGTGTGGACAGGGTCTGCTGGGAAGCGGTGTGAAAAGGCTCTGATGGAGAGCCAGGCGGGCTGTGGTGCTGGGGGGCCCCAGTGTGCTGTGCTCGGTAGCCCGGTTAGCTGGGCTGCGGTGCCCGGTGTGCTGGGCTGAGCTGCTGGGGTGCCGTGTGGACAGGGTCTGCTGGGAAGCGGTGTTAACAGGCTCTGATGGAGAGCCGGGCGGGCTGTGGTGCTGGGGGCCCCCGTGTGCTGTGCTCGGTAGCCCGGTGAGCTGGGATGGGGAGCCCGGAATGCTGGGCTGAACTGCTGGGGTGCCGTGTGGACAGGGTCTGCTGGGAAGCGGTGTGAAAACGCTCTGATGGAGAGCCAGGCTGGCTGTGGTGCTGGGTGGCCCCGTGTGCTGTGCTCAGAAGCCCGGTGAGTTGGGTTGCGGAGCCCGTTGTGCTGGGCTGAGCTGCTGGGGTGCCGTGTGGACAGCGTCTGCTGGGGAGCCGTGTGAACAGGCTCTGATGGAGAGCCAGGCGGGCTGTGTTGCGGTGTGCGGGGCTGCTGGGGAGCCGTGTAGACAGGCACTTCTGGGGAGCTTTGTGAACAGGCTCTGATGGAGAGCCAGGCGGGGTGTGGTGCTGGGGGCCCCCGTGTGCTGTACTGGGGAGCCCGGTGAGCTGGGCTTTTGAGCCCGGTGTGCTGGGCTGTGCTGCTGGGGAGCCGTGTGGACAGGCTCTCCTGGGGAGTGGTTTGAACAGGCTCTGATGGAGAGCCAGGCGGGCTGTGGTGCTGGGGGGCCCCGTGATCTGTGCTGGCGAGCCCGGCGTGCTGGGCTGGGGAGCCCCGTGTGCTGGGCTGTGGTGCTGGGGAGCCCGGTGTGCTGGGCTGTGCTGCTGGGGAACCGTGTGCTGTGCTGGGGAGCCCGGTGAGATGGGCTGGGGAGGCCAGTGTGCTGGGCTGTGCTGCTGGGGAGCCGTGTGGACCGGCTCTGTTGGGGAGTGGTTTGAACAGGTTCTGATGGAGAGCCAGGCGGGCTGTGGTGCTGGGGGGCCCGGTGTGCTGGACTGTGGTGCTGGGGAGCCCGGTAGGCTGGGCTGGGCAGCCCGGTGTGCTGGGCTGTGTTGCTGGGGAGCCGTGTAGACACGCTCTGCTTGGGAGCGGTGTGTAAAGGCTCTGATGGAAAGCCAGGCCGGCTGTGGTGTTGGGGGCCCCCGTGTGCTGTGCTTGGGTGCCCGGTGTGCTGGGCTGAGGTGCTGGGAAGCCATATGGACAGGCTCTGCTGGTGAGCGGTGTGAAAAGGCTCTGATGGAGAGCCAGGCGGCCTGTGGTGCTGGGGGCCCCCGTGTGCTGTGCTGCGGAGCCCGGTGAGCAGGGCTGGGGAGCCCGGTGTGCTGGGCTGTGTGCTGGGGAGCCGTGTGGAAAGGCTCTACTGGGGAGCGGTGTGAAGAGGCTTTGATGGAGAGCCAGGCTGGCTGTGGTGCTGGGTTGTCCCGTGTGCTGTGCTGGGGAGCCCGTTGAGCTGGGCTGGGCAGCCCGGTGTGCTGGGCTGTGGTGCTGGGGAGCCGTGTGGATAGGCTCGACTGGGGAGCGGTTTGAACAGGCTCTGATGTAGAGCAAGGAGGGCTGTTGTGCTGGGGGCCCCCGTGTGCTTTGCTGGGGAACCCGGTGTGCTGGGCTGTGCTGCTGGGGAGCGGTGTGAACAGGCTCTGCTGGGGAGCGGTGTGAACAGGCACTGATGGAGAGCCAGGCGGGTTGTGGTGCTGGGGGGCCCCGTGTGCCGTGCTCGGGAGCCCGGTGATCTGGGCTGTTGAGCCCGGTGTGCTGGGCTTTTCTGCTGGGGAGCCGTGTGGACAGGCTCTTCTGGGGAGCGGTGTGGACAGGCTCTGCTGGACAGCCAGGGGGGCTGTGGTGATGGGGTGCCCGGTGTGCTGTGCTGGGGAGCCCGTTAAGCTGGGCTGGGGAGCCCGGTGTGCTGGGCTGTTGTGCTGGGGAGCCGTGTGGACAGGCTCTGCTGGGGAGCGGTGTGAAGAGGCTTTGATGGAGAGCCAGGCTGGCTGTGGTGCTGGGTTGTCCCGTGTGCTGTGCTGTGGAGCCCGGTGAGCTGTGCTGCGGGCCCCCGTGTGCTGTGCTGGGGAGCACGGTTAGCTGGGCCGAGGAGCCCGGTGTGCTGGGCTGTGGTGCTGGGGAGTAGTGTGGACAGGCTCTGCTGGGGACTGGTTTGAACAGGCTCTGCTGGAGAGCCAGGCGGGCTGTGGTGCTGGGGGGCCCCGTGTGCTGTGCTGGGGAGCCCTGTGAGCTGGGCTGGGGAGCCCGGAGTGCTGGGCTTTTGTGCATCGGAGCCGTGTAGACAGGCTCTGCTGCGGAGGGGTGTGAACAGGCTCTGATGGAGAGCAGGCGGGTTGTGGTGCTGGGGGCGGCCGTGTGCTGTGCTCAGGAGCCCGTTGAGCTTGGCTGGGAAGCCCGGTGTGCTTGGCTGTGGTGCTGGGGAGCAGTGTAGACAGGCTCTGCTGTGGAGTGGTTTGAACAGGCTCTGATGCAGTGCCAGGCAGGCTGTATTGCTGGGGGGCCCCGTGTGCTGTGCTGGGGAGGCCGGTGTGCTGGGCTGTGGTGCTGGTGAGCCGTGCGGACAGGCTGTGCTGTGGAGCGGTGTGAACAGGCTCTGATGGAGAGCCAGGCGGGCTGTGGTGTTGGGGGGCACCGTGTTCTGTGCTGGGGAGCCCGGTGAGCTGGGCTGGGGAGCCCGGTGTGGTGGGCTGTGCTGCTTGGGAGGCGTGTGGACAGGCTCTGCATGGGAGTGGTTTGAACAGGCTCTGATGGAGAGCCAGGCGGGCTGTTGTGCTGGGGAGCCCCGTGTTCTGTGCTGGGGAGCCTGGTGAGCTGGGCTGGGGAGCCCGGTGTGCTGGGCTGGGGAGCCCGGTGTGCTGGGCTGTTCTGCTGGGGAGCCGTGTGGACAGGCTCTTCTGGGGAGCGGTGTGGACAGGCACTGCTGGACAGCCAGGCGGGCTGTGGTGCTGGGGGGCCCCGTGTGCCGTGCTCGGGAGCCCGGTGAGCTGGGCTGGGGAGCCCGGTGTGCTGGGCTGTGGTGCTGGGGAGCCTTGTGGACAGGCTCTGCTGGGGAGCGGTCTGAAAAGGCTCTGATGGAGAGCCAGGTGGGCTGTTGTGCTGGGGGCCCCGGTGTGCTGTGATGGGGAGCCCGGTGAGCTGGGCTGGGGAGCTCGGTGTGCAGGGCTGTGGTGCTGGGGTGCCGTGTGGACAGGCTCTGCTGAGGAGCGGTGTGGACAGGCTCTGATGGAGAGCCAGGCGGGCTGTGGTGCTGGGGGGCCCCTTGTTCTGTGCTGAGGAGCCCGTTGAGCTGGCCTGGGGAGCCCGGTGTGCTGGGCTGTTGTGCTGGGGAGCCGAGTGGAAAGGCTCTGCTGGGGAGTGGTTTGAACAGGTTCTGCCGGAGAGCCAGGCGGGCTGTGGTGCTGGGTGCCCCCGTGTGCTGTTCTCGGGAGCCCGGTGAGCTGGGCTGGGAGCCCGGTGTGCTGGGCTGTGGTGCTGGGGAGCCGTGTGGACAGGCTCTACTGGGGAGCGTTGTGAAAAGATTCTGATGGAAAGCCAGGCGGGCTGTGGTGCTGGGGGGCCCCGTGTGCTGGGCTGGGGAGCCCGGTGTGCTGGGCTGTGCTGCTGGGGAGCCATGTGGACAAGCTCTGCTGGGGAGTTGTTTCAACAGGCTCTGCTGGAGAGCCAGGTGGGCTGTGGTGCTGAGGGGCCCCGTGTGCGCTGCTGGGGAGCCCGGTGTGCCGGGCTGTGGTGCTGGGGAGCCGTGTAGACGGGCTCTGCTGGGAAGCGGTGTTAACAGGCTCTGATGGTGAGCAAGGCGGACTGTGATGCTTTGGGGCCCCGTGTGCTGTGCTGGAGAGCCAGTTGAGCTGGGCTGGTGAGCCCGGTGAGCTGGGCTGTGGTACTGGGGAGCCGTGTAGACAGGCTCTTCTGCGGAGCGGTGTAAACAGGCTCTGATGGAGAGTCAGGCGGGCTGTGGTGCTGGGGGGCCCCTTGTGCTGTGCTGGGGGGCCCGGTGAGCTGCGCTGGGGAGCCCGGTGTGCTTGGTTGAGCTGCTTGGGTGCCGTGTGGACAGGGTCTGCTGGGAAGCGGTGTGAAAAGGCTCTGATGGAGAGCCAGGCATGCTGTGGTGCTGGGGGGCCCCATGTGCTGTGCTCGGAAGCCCGGTGAGCTGGGCTGCGGAGCCCGGTGTGCTGGGCTGAGCTGCTGGGGTGCCGTGTGGACAGGCTCTTCTTGGGAGCGGTGTGAACAGGCTCTGATGGAGAGCCCGGTGGGCTGTGGTGCTGGGGGCCCCCGTGTGCTGTGCTGGGGATCCCGGTGTGCTTGGCTGTGGTGCTGGGGAGCCGTGTAGACAGGCTCTACTGGGGAGCGTTGTGAAAAGGTTCTGATGGAAAGCCAGGCGGGCTGAGGTGCTGGGGGGCCCCGTGTGCTGTGCAGGGGAGCCCGGTGAGCTGTGCTGGGGGCCCCCGTGTGCTGTACTGGGGAGCCCGGTGAGCAGGGCTGGGGAGCCCGGTGTGCTGGGCTGTGCTGCTAGGGAGCCGTGTGGACAGGCTTTGCTGAAGAGCGGTTTGAAAATGCTCTGCTGGAGAGCCAGGCGGGCTGTGGTGCTGGGGGCCCCCGTGTGCTGGGCTGGGGAGCCCGGTGTGCTGGGCTGTGCTGCTGGGGAGCCATGTGGACAAGCTCTGCTGGGGAGTTGTTTCAACAGGCTCTGATTGAGAGCCAGGCGGGCTGTGTTGCTGGGGGCCCCCGTGTGCTGTGCTGGGGAGCCCGGTGTGCTGGGCTGTGGTGCTGGGGAGCCGTGTAGACAGGCTCTGCTGGGGAGCAGTTTGAAGAGGCTCTGATGGAGAGCCGGGCGGGCTGTGGTGCTGGGGGCCCCCGTGTGCTGTGCTGGGGATCCCGGTGTGCTCGGCTGTGCTGCTGGGGAGCCGTGTGGACAGGCTCTGCTGGGGAGCCAGGCGGGCATTGGTGCTGGGTGGCCCGGTGTGCTGTGCTGGGGAGCCCGGTGTGCTTGGCTGTGGTGCTGGGGAGCCGTGTAGACAGGCTCTGCTGAGGAGCGGTGTGGACAGGCTCTGATGGAGAGCCAGGCGGGCTGTGGTGCTGGGGGAACCCTTGTTCTTTCTTAAGGAGCCCTTTGAGCTGGGCTGGGGAGCCCGGTGTGCTGGGCTGTGGTGCTGGGGAGCCGTGTGGACAGGCTCTGCTGAGGAGCGGTGTGGACAGGCTCTGATGGAGAGCCAGGCTGGATGTGGTGCTGGGGGGACACTTTTTCTGTCTTGAGGAGCCCTTTGAGCTGGGCTGGGGAGCCCGGAGTGCTGGGCTGTGGTGCGGGGGAGCCGTGTAGACAGGCTCTGCCGGGGACTGGTTTGAACAGGCTCTGCTGGAGAGCCAGGCGGGCTGTGGTGCTCGGGAGCCGTTTGGACAGGCTCTGCTGGGGAGTGGTTTGAACAGGATCTGCTGGAGAGCCAGGCAGGCTGTGGTGCTGGGGGGCCCCGTGTGCTGTGCTGGGGAGCCCTGTGAGCTGGGCTGGGGAGCCCGGTGAGCTGGGCTTTTGTGCTGGGGAGCCGTGTAGACAGGCTCTGCTGCGGACGGGTTTAAACAGGCTCTGATGGAGAGCCAGGCGGGCTGTGGTGCTGGGGGCCCCCGTGTGCTGTGCTCAGGAGCCCGTTGAGCTTTGCTGGGAAGCCCGGTGTCCTGGGCTGTGGTGCAGGGGAGCAGTGTAGACAGGCTCTGCTGTGGAGTGGTTTGAACAGGCTCTGATGCAGAGCCAGGCAGGCTGTATTGCTGGGGAGGCCGGTGTGCTGGGCTGTGGTGCTGGTGAGCCGTGTGGACAGGCTGTGCTGGGGAACGGTGTGAACAGGCTCTGATGGAGAGCCAGGTGGGCTGTGGTGCTGGGGGGCACCGTGTTCTGTGCTGTGGAGCCCGGTGAGCTGGGCTGGGGAGCCCGGTGTGCTGGGCTGTGCTGCTGGGGAGGCGTGTGGACCGGCTCTGCTGGGGAGCGGTGTGAACAGGTTCTGATGGAGAGCCAGGTGGGCTGTGGTGCTGGGGGGCCCCCGTGTGCTGTGCTGGGGAGCCCGGTGAGCTGGTCGGAGGAGCCCGGTTTGCTGGGCTGTCCTGCTGGGGAGCCGTGTGGACAGGCTCTGCATGGGAGTGGTTTGAAAAGGCTCTGATGGAGAGCCAGGCGGGCTGTTGTGCTGGGGGGCCCCGTGTTCTGTGCTGGGGAGCCGGGTGAGCTGGGCTGGGCAGCCCGGTGTGCTGGGCTGTGGTGCTGGGGAGCCGTGGAGACAGGCTCTGCTGGGGAGCGGTGTGAACTGGCTCTGCTGGGGAGCGGTTTGAACAGGCACTGATGGAGAGCCAGGCGGGTTGTGGTGCAGGGGGGCACCGTGTGCCGTGCTCGGGAGCCCGGTGAACTGGGCTGGGGAGCCCGGTTTGCTGGGCTTTGCTGCTGGGTTGCCGTGTGGACAGGCTCTGCTGGGGAGATGTTTGAACAGGCTCGGATGGAGAGCCAGGCGGGCTGTGGTGCTGGGGTGCCCCGTGTGCTGTGCTGGGGAGCCCGGTGTGCTGGGCTGGGGAGCCCCGTGTCCTGGGTTGTGGTGCTGGGGAGCCCGGTGAGCTGGGCTGTGGTGATAGGGAGCCGTGTAGACAAGCTCTGCTGCGGAGCGGAGTGAACAGGCTCTGATGGAGTACCAGGCGGGCTGTTGTGCTGGGAAGCCCCGTGTGCTGTGCTGGGGGGCCCCGTGTCCTGTGCTGGGGAGCCCGCTGAGCTGGGCTGGGGAGCCCGGTGTGCTGGGCTGTGGTGCTGGGCGGCCCCGTGTTCTGTGCTGCGTAGCCCGGTGAGATCCGCTGTGGAGCCTGGTGTGCTGGGCTGTGGTGCTGGGGAGCCGTGTGGACAGGCTCTGCTGGGGAGCGGTGTGAAGAGGCTCTGTTGGAAAGCCAGGTGGGCTGAGGTGCTGGGGGCCCCCGTTTGCTATGGTCGGGAGCCCGGTGAGCTGGGCTGCGGATCCCGGTGTGCTGGGCTGTGGTGCTGGGGAGCCGTGTAGTCAGGCTCTGCTGGGGAGCGGTGTGAATAGTCTCTGATGGAGAGCAAGGCGGGCTGTGGTGCTGGGGTGCCGGGTGTGCTGTGCTGGGGAGCCCGGTGTGCTGGGCTGTGGTGCTGGGGAGCCGTGTGGACAGGCTCTGCTGGGGAGCGGTGTGAACAGGCTCTGCTGAGGAGAGGGTTGAACAGGCTCTGATGGAGAGCAAGGCGGGCTGTGGTAATGGGGGGCCCCGTGTGCTGTGCTGGGGAGCCCGGGGTGCTGGGCTGGGGAGCCCGTTGAGCTGGGCTGGGGAGCCCGGTGTGCTGGGCTGTGGTGCTGGGGAGCCGTGTTGACAGGCTCTTCTGCGGAGCAGTGTGAACAGGCTCTGAGGGACAGCCAGGCGTTCTGTGGTGCTGGTGGCCCCCGTGTGCTCTGCTGGGGAGCCATTCGGGCTGTGGTGCTGGGGGGCCCCGTCTGCTGTGCTGGGTAGCCCGGTGTGCTGGGCTGTGGAGCCCCGTGTGCTGGGCTGTGGTGCTGGCGAGCCCGGTGTGCTGGGCTTTGGTGATGGGGAGCCGTGTAGACAGGCTCTGCTGGGGAGCGGTGTGAACAGGCTCTGATAGAGAGCCAGGCGGGCTGTGGTGCTGGGTGCCCCCGTGTGCTGTGTTGGGGAGCCCGGTTAGCTGGGCTGAGGAGCCCGGTGTGCTTGGCTGAGCTGCTGGCATGCCGTGTGGAGAGGGTCTGCTGGGAAGCGGTGTGAACAGGCTCTGATGGAGAGCCAGGCGGGCTGTGCTGCGGTGTGCGGGGCTGCTGGGGAGCCGTGTAGACAGACTCTTCTGGGGAGCTTTTTGAGCAGGTTCTGATGGAGAGCCAGGCGGGCTGTGGTGCTGGGGGCCCACGTGTGCTGTGCTGGGGAGCCCGGTGAGCTGGGCTGGGCAGCCCGGTGTGCTGGGCTGTGCATCTGGGGAGCCGTGTGTACAGGATCTGCTGGGGAGCGGTTTCAACAGGCTCTGCTGGAGAGCAAGGCGCGCTGTGTTGCTGGGGGCCCACGTGTGCTGTGCTGGGGTGCCCGGTGAGCTGGGCTGGGGAGCCCGGTGTGCTGGGCTGTGCTGCTTTGGAGCCGTGTGGACAGGCTCTGCTGGGGAGTGGTTTGAACAGGCTCTCTTGCGGACTGGTTTGAACAGGCTCTGCATGGGAGCCAGGCGGGCTGTTGTGCTGTGGGGCCCCGTGTGCTGTGCTGGGGAGCCCGGTGAGCTGGGCTGGGGAGCCCGGTGTGCTGGGCCGTGGTGCTGGGGAGCCGTGTAGACAGGCTTTGCTGGGGAGCGGAGTGAACAGGCTCTGCTGGGGAGCAGTGTGAACAGTCTCTGATGGAGAGCCAGGCGGGCTGTGGTGCTGGGGGCCCCCGTGTGCTGTGCTGGGGAGCCCGGTTAGCTGGGCTGGCGAGCCCGGTGTGCAGGGCTGTAATGCTGGGGAGACGAATGGACAGTCCCTGTTGGGGATAGGTTTGAACAGTCTCTGAAGGAGAGCCAGGCGGGCTGTGGAATTGGGGGCCCCCGTGTGCTGTGCTGGTGAGCCCGGTGAGCTGGGCTGGGGACCCCGGTGTTCTGGGCTGTTCTGCTGGTTATGCATGTGGACAGGCTGTGGTGGGGAGTGATTTGAACAGGCTCTGCTGGAGAGCAACGTGGGCTGTGGTGCTGGGGACCCCCGTGTGCTGTGCTGGGGCCCCCGTGTGCTGTGCTGGGGAGCCCGGTGTGCTGGGCTGGGGAGCCCGGTGTGCTGGGCTGTGGTGCTGGGCGGCCCCGTGTTCTGTGCTGCGTAGCCCGGTGAGATCCGCTGTGGAGCCTGGTGTGCTGGGCTGTGGTGCTGGGGAGCCGTGTGGACAGGCTCTGCTGGGGAGCGGTGTGAAGAGGCTCTGTTGGAAAGCCAGGTGGGCTGAGGTGCTGGGGGGCCCCGTGTGCTGTGCTGGGGAGCCCGGTAAGCAGGGCTGGGGAGGCCGGTGTGCTCGGCTGTGCTGCTGGGGAGCCGTGTGGACAGGCTCTGCTGGGGAGTGGTTTGAACAGGCTCTGCTGGATAGCCAGGCGGGCTGTGGTGCTGGGGGCCCCCGTGTGCTGTGCTGCGGAGCCCGTTTAACTGGGATGTGGAGCCCGGTGTGCTGGGCTGTGGTGCTGGGGAGCCTTGTGGACAGGCTCTGCTGGGGAGCCGTGTGGACAGGCTCTGCTGGGGAGTGGTTTGAACAGGCTCTGCTCGAGAGCCAGGCGGGCTGTGGTGCTGGGGGGCCCCGTGTGCTGTGCTGGGGGGCCTTGTGAGGTGGGCTGGGGAGACCGGTGTGCTGGGCTCTGCTGCTGGGGAGCCGTGTGGAAAGGCTCTGCTGGCGAGTGGTTTGAACAGGCACTGATGGAGAGCCATGCGGGCTCATGTGCTGGGGGCCCCCGTGTGCTGTGCTGGGGAGCCCGGTGAGCAGGGCTGGGGAGCCCGGTGTGCTGGGCTGTGGTGCTGGGGAGCAGTGTGGAAAGGCTCTGCTGTGGAGTGGTTTGAACAGGCTCTGCTGGAGACCAACGCGGGCTGTGGTGCTGGGGAGCCCGGTGTGCTGGGCTGGGGAGGCCCGTGTGCTGGGCTGTGGTGCTGGGGAGCCCGGTGTGCTGGGCTGAGGAGCCCGGTGTGCTGAGCTGTGGTGCTGGGGAGCCGTGTGGACAGGCTCTGCTGGGGAGCGGTGTGAACAGCCTAAGCTGGAGAGCCAGGCGGGCTGTGGTGCTGGGGGGCCCCGTGTGCTGTGCTGGGGAGCCCGGTGTGCTGGGCTGTTAATCTGGGGAGCCGTGTGGACAATCTCTTCTGGGGAGCGGTGTGGACAGGCTCTGATGGAGAGCCAGGCGGGCTGTGGTGCTGGGAGCCCGTGTGCCTTGCTGGGGAGCCCGGTGACATCGGCTGGGGAGCCCGGTGTGCTGGGCTCTGCTGCTGGGGAGCCCTGTGGACAGGCTCTACTGGGGAGCAGTGTTAACAGGCTCTGCTGGAGAGCCAGGCGGCCTGTGGTTCTGTGGGCCCCCGTGTCCAGTGATGGGGAGCCCGGTAAGCAGGGCTGGGGAGCCCGGTGTGCAGGGCTGTGGTGCTGGGGAGCCGTGTTTACAAGCTCTGCTTGGGAGCGTTGTGAACAGGCTCTGCTGGGGAGCGGTGTGAACAGGCTCTGCTGGGGAGCGGTGTGAACAGGCTCTGATGGAGAGCCAGGCGGGCTGTGGTGCTGGGAGCCCGTGTGCCTTGCTGGGGAGCCCGGTGACATCGGCTGGGGAGCCCGGTGTGCTGGGCTCTGCTGCTGGGGAGCCCTGTGGACAGGCTCTACTGGGGAGCAGTGTTAAAAGGCTCTGCTGGAGAGCCAGGCGGCCTGTGGTTCTGGGGGCCCCCGTGTCCAGTGATGGGGAGCCCGGTAAGCAGGGCTGGGGAGCCCGGTGTGCAGGGCTGTGGTGCTGGGGAGCCGTGTTTACAAGCTCTGCTTGGGAGCGTTGTGAACAGGCTCTGCTGGGGAGCGGTGTGAACAGGCTCTGCTGGGGAGCGGTGTGAACAGGCACTGATGGAGAGCCAGGCGGGTTGTGGTGCTGGGGGGCCCAGTGTGCCGTGATCGGGAGCCAGGTGAGCAGGGCTGGGGAGCCTGGTGTGCTGGGCTGTGCTGCTGGGGAGTCTTGTAGACATTCTCTCCTGCGGAGCGGTGTGAACAGGCTCTTTTGGAGAGCCAGGCGGCCTGTAGTGCTGGGGGCCCCCGTGTGCTGTGCTAGGCGGACTGGTGAGCTGGGCTGGGGAGCCCGGTGTGCTGGGCTCGGGAGCCCGGTGTGCTGGGCTGTGGTGCTTGGGAGCCGTGAGGACAGGCTCTGCTGGGGAGCGGTGTGAACAGGCTCTGATGGAGAGCCAGGCGGGCTGTGGTGCTGGGGGGCCCCGTGTGCTGTGCTGGGGAGATCGGTGTGCTGGGCTGGGGAGCCCGGTGTGCTGGGCTGTTGTGCTGGCGAGCGGTGTTGACAGGCTCTGCTGGGGAGTTGTGTGAACAGGCTCTACTGTAGAGCCAGGCGGGCTGTGGTGCTGGGGGCCCCCGTGTGCGGTGCTGGGGAGTCCGGTGAGGTGGGCTGGGGAGCCCGGTGAGCTGGGCTGTGCTGCTAGGAAGCCGTGTGGACAGGCTCTGCTGGGGAATGCTTTGAACAGGCTCTTCTGTAGAGCCAGGTGGGCTGTGGTGGTGGGGGCCCCCGTGTGATGTCCCGGGGAGCCCTGTGTTCTGGGCTGTGCTGCTGGGGAGCCGTGTGGACAGGCTCTGCTTGGGAGCGCTGTGACCATGCTCTGATGAAGAGCCAGGCGGGCTGTGGTGCTGGGCGGCCGCGTGTGCTGTCCTGGGGAGACCGGTGAGCTGGGCTGGGGAGCCCGGTGTGCTGGGCTGTGGTGCTTGGGAGCCGTGAGGACAGGCTCTGCTGGGGAGCGGTATGAACAGGATTTGATGGAGAGCCAGGCGGGCTATGGTTCTGGGGGGGCCCGTGTGCTGTGCTGGGGAGCCCGGTGAGCTGGGCTGGGCAGCCCGGTGTGCTGGGCTGTTTTGCAGGGGAGCTGTGTAGACAGGCTCTGCTGTGGAGGGGTGTGAACAGGCTTTGTTGGAGAGCCAGGCGGGCTATGGTGCTGGGGGGCCCCGTGTGCTGTGCTGGGGGAGCCCTGTGAGCTGGGCTGGGGAGCCCAGTGTGCTGGGCTGTGGTGCTTGGGAGCCGTGTGGACTCGCTCTGCTGGGGAGTGGTTTGAACTGGCTCTGATGGAGAGCCATGCGGGCTGTGGTGCTGGGGGGGACCGTGTGCTGTCCTGTGGAGCCCGTTGAGCTGGGCTGGGGAGCCCAGTGTGCTGGGATGTGGTGCTGGGGAGCCGTGTGGACAGGCTCTGTTGGGGAGTGGTTTGAACAGGCTCTGATGGAGAGCTAGGCGGGCTGTGGTGCTGGGGAGCCCGGTGAGCTGGGCAGAGGAGCCCGGTTTGCTGGTCTGTGCTGCTGGGGAGCCGTGAAGACAGGGTTTGCTGGGGAGCGGTGTGAACAGGCTCTGCTGGAGAGCCTGGCGGCCTGTTGTGCTGGGGAGCCATGTGGACAGGGTCTGCTGGGGAGTGGTTTGAACAGGCTCTGCTGGAGAGCCAGGCAGGCTGTGGTGCTGGGGGGCCCCGTGTGCTGTGCTGGGGAGCCCGGTGAGCTGGGCTGGGGAGCCCGGTGTGCTGGGCTTTTGTGCTGGGGAGCCGTGTAGACAGGCTCTTCTGCGGAGGGGTGTGAACAGACCCTGATGGAGAGCCTGGCGGGCTGTGGTGCTGGGGGCCCCCGTGAGCTGTGCTCAGGAGCCCGGTGAGCTGGGTTGGGGATCCCTGTGTGCTTTGCTGTGGTGATGGCGAGCCGTGTAGACAGGCTGTGCTCTTGAACGGTGTGAACAGGCTCTGATGGAGAGCCAGCCGGGCTGTGGTGCTGGGGGCCCCCGTGTGCTGCACTCGGGAGCCCAGTGAGCTGGGCTTCGGAGCCCAGTGTCCTGGGCTGTGGTGTTGGGAAGTCGTGTGGACAGGCTCTGCTGGGGAGAGGGTTGAACAGGCTCTGATGGAGAGCCAGGCGGGCTGTTGAGCTGGGTAGCCCCGTGTGCTGTGCTTGGGGGCCCCATGTGCTGTGCTGGGGAGCCCGATGAGTTGGGCTGGGTAGCCCGGTGTGCTGGGCTATGGTGCTGGGGAGCCCGGTGTGCTGGGCTGGGGAGCCCGGTGTGCTGGGCTGTGGTGCTGGGGAGCCGTGTGGACAGGCTCTGCTGGGGAGCGGTGTGAACAGGCTAAGCTGGAGAGCCAGGCGGGCTGTGGTGCTGGGGGGCCCCGTGTGCTGTGCTGGGGAGCCCGGTGTGCTGGGCTTTTCATCTGGGGAGCCGTGTGGATAATCTCTTCTGGGGAGCGGTGTGGACAGGCTCTGATGGAGAGCCAGGTGGGCTGTGGTGCTGGGGAGCCCGTTGAGCTGGACTGGGGAGCCCGGTGTGCTGGGCTGTGGTGCTGGGGAGTTGTTTGAACAGGCTCTGCTGGGGAGAGGGTTGAACATGCTCTGATTTAGAGCCAGGCGGGCTTTGGTGCTGGGGGCCCCCGTGTGCTCTGCTGGGGAGCCCGTTTAGCTGGGCTAGGGAGCCCGGTGTGCTGGGCTGTGGTGCTGGTGAGCCGTGTGGACAGGCTGTCCTGGCGAGCTGTGTGAACAGGCTCTGATGGAGAGCCAGGCGGGCTGTGGTGCTGGGGGGCATCGTTTTCTGTGGTGGGGAGCCCGGTGAGCTGGGCTGCGGAGCCCGGTGTGCTGGGCTGTGCTGCTGGGGAGGCGTGTGGACCGGCTCTGCTGGGGAGCGGTGTGAACAGGATCTGATGGAGAGCCAGGTGGGCTGTGGTGCTGGGGGGCCCCCGTTTGCTGTGCTGGGGACCCCGGTGAGCTGGGCGGACGAGCCCGGTTTGCTGGGCTGTGCTGCTTGGGAGCCGTGTGGACAGGCTCTGCATGGGAGTGGTTTGAACAGGCTCTGATGGAGAGCCAGGCGGGCTGTTGTGCTTGGGGGCCCCCTTTTCTGTGCTGGGGAGCCGGGTGAGCTGGGCTGGGGAGCCCGGTTTGCTGGGCTGTGGTGCTGGGGAGCCGTGTAGGCAGGCTCTGCTGGGGAGCGGTGTGAACAGGCTCTGCTGGACAGCCAGGCGGGCTGTTGTGCTGGGGGGCCCCGTGTGCCGTGCTGGGGAGCCCGGTGTGCTGGGCTGGGGAGCCCGGTGTGCTGGGCTGTGGTGCTGGGGGGCGGTGTGGACAGGCTCTGCTGGAAAGCCAGGCGGGCTGTGCTGCGGTGTGCTAGGCTGTGCTGCTGCGGAGCCGTGTAGACAGGCTCTGCTCTGGAGCCATTCGGGCTGTGGTGCTGGGGGGCCCCGTCTGCTGTGCTGGGGAGCCCGCTGTGCTGGGCTGAGCTGCTGGGGTGCCGTGTGTAGAGGGTCTGCTGGGAAGCGGTGTGAAAAGGCTCTGATGGAGAGCCAGGCGGGCTGTGGTGCTGGGGGGCCCCAGTGTGCTGTGCTCGGTAGCCCGGTTAGCTGGGCTGCGGTGCCCGGTGTGCTGGGCTGAGCTGCTGGGGTGCCGTGTGGACAGGGTCTGCTGGGAAGCGGTGTTATCAGGCTCTGATGGAGAGCCGGGCGGGCTGTGGTGCTGGGGGCCCCCCGTGTGCTGTGCTCGGTAGCCCAGTGAGCTGGGATGGGGAGCCCGGAATGCTGGGCTGAGCTGCTTGGGTGCCGTGTGGACAGGGTCTGCTGGGAAGCGGTGTGAAAAGGCTCTGATGGAGAGCCAGGCGGGCTGTGGTGCTGGGTGGCCCCGTGTGCTGTGCTCAGAAGCCCGGTGAGCTGGGCTGCGGAGCCCGGTGTGCTGGGCTGAGCTGCTGGGGTGCCGTGTGTACAGCGTCTGCTGGGGAGCCGTGTGAACAGGCTCTGATGGAGAGCCAGGCGGGCTGTGCTGCGGTGTGCGGGGCTGCTGGGGAGCCGTGTAGACAGGCACTTCTGGGGAGCTTTGTGAACAGGCTCTGATGGAGAGCCAGGCGGGGTGTGGTGCTGGGGGCCCCCGTGTGCTGTACTGGGGAGCCCGGTGAGCTGGGCTGGGGAGCCCGGTGTCCTGGGCTGTGCATCTGGGGAGCCGTGTGGAAAGGCTCTGATGGGGAGCTGTTTCAACAGGCTCTGCTGGACAGCAAGGCGCGCTGTGTTGCTGGGGGCCCCCGTGTGCTGTGCTGGGGTGCCCGGTGAGCTGGGCTGGGGAGACCGGTGTGCTGGGCTGTGCTGCTGGGGAGCCATGTGGACAGGCTCTGCTGGGGAGTGGTTTGAACAGGCTCTGATTGACAGCCAGGCGGGCTGTGTTGCTGGGGGCCCCCATGTGCTGTGCTGGGGATCCCGGTGTGCTGGGCTGTGGTGCTGGGGAGCCGTGTGGACAGGCTCTGCTGAGGAGAGTTTATTACAGGCTCTGATGGAGAGCCAGGCGGGCTGTTGTGCTGGGAGGCCCCGTGTGCTGTGCTGGTGGGGCCCGTGTGCTGTGCTGGGGGGCCCCGTGTGCTGGGCTGTGGTGCTGGGGAGCCCGGTTTGCTGGGCTGTGCTGCTGGGGAGCCGTGTAGACAGGCTCTGCTGGGGAGCGGAGTGAACAGGCTCTGCTGGGGAGCAGTGTGAAAAGGCACTGATGGAGAGCCAGGCGGGTTGTGGTGGTGGGGGGCCCAATGTGCCGTGCTCGGGAGCCCGGTGAACTGGGCTGGGGTGCCTGGTGTGCTGGGCTGTGCTGCTGGGGAGCCGTGTAGACAGGCTCTGCCGGGGAGCGGTCTGAACAGGCTCTGATGGAGAGCCAGGCGGGCTGTGGCTCTGGGGGGCCCCGTGTTCGGTGCTTGGGATCCCGTTGAGCTCGGCTGGGGAGCCCGGTGTGCTGGGCTGTGGTGCTGGGGAGCCGTGTGGACAGGCACTGCTGAGGAG
Source organism: Dascyllus trimaculatus (assembly GCA_024666655.1). Classification (NCBI taxonomy): domain Eukaryota; kingdom Metazoa; phylum Chordata; class Actinopteri; family Pomacentridae; genus Dascyllus; species Dascyllus trimaculatus. Next base: position 68,911 of record JAMOIN010001472.1, read on the forward strand.
AGTTTTGTACAGGCTCTGATGGAGAGCCAGGCGGGCTGTGGTGTTTGGGGGTCCCGTGTGCTGTGCTGGGTAGCCCGTTGAGGAAGGCTGGGGAGCCCAGTGTTCTGGGCTGTCGTGCTGGGGAGTTGTGTGGACAGGTTTTGCTGGGAAGTGGTTTGAACAGGCTCTGCTAGAGAGCCAGGCGGGCTGTGTTGCTGGGGGCCCCCGTGTCCAGTGCTGGGGAGGCCGGTTAGCTGGTGCTGGGGAGCCCGGTGTGCTGGGCTGTGGTGCTGGGGAGCCGTGTGGACAGGCTCTGCTGGAGATCCAGGTGGGCAGTGGTGCTGGTGGCCACCGTGTGCTGTGCTGGGGAGCCCGGTGTGCTGGGCTGTGCTGCTGGGGAGCCGTGTGGACAGGCTCTGATGGAGAGCCAGGCGGGCTGTGGTGCTGGGGGCCCCGGTGTTCTTTGCTGCGGAGCACGGTGAGCTGTGCTGGGGAGCCCGGTGTGCTGGGCTGTGCTGCTGGGGAGCCGTGTGAAGAGGCTCTGATGGAGAGCCAGGCGGGCTGTGGTGCTGGGGGCCCCCGTGTGCTGTGCTGGGGATCCCGGTGTGCTGGGCTGTGGTGCTGGGGAGCCGTGTGGACAGGCTCTGCTGATGGAGTGGTTTGAACAGGCTCTGCTCGAGAGCCAGGCGGGCTGTGGTGCTGGGGGGCCCCGTGTGCAGTGCTGGAGAGCCCGGTGAGCTGGGCTGTGCTGCTGGGGAGCCGAGTGGACAGGCTCTGCTGCGGAGCGCTGTGAACAAGCTTTGATGGAGATCCAGGCGGGCTGTGGTTCTGGGGGCCCCCGTGTGCTGTGCTGGGGGCCCCCGTGTGCGGTGCTGGGGAGCCCGGTGTGCTGGGCTGTTGTGCTGGGGAGCCGTGTGGACAGGCTCTCCTGGGGAGCGGTTTGAACAGGCTCTGCTGGAGAGCCAGGCGGGCTGTGGTGCAGGGGGGCCCTGTGTGCTTCGCTGGGGGCCCCCGTGTGCTGTGCTGGGGATCCCGGAGTGCTGGGCTGTGGTGCCGGGGAGCCGTGTGGACAGACTCTGCTGAGGAGAGTTTTGTATAGGCTCTGATGGAGAGCCAGGCTTGCTGTTGTTCTGGGGGCCCCCGTGTGCTGTGATGGGTAGCCCGGTGAGATGGGCTGGGGAGCCTGGTGTGCTGGGCTCTGCTGGTGGGGAGTCGTGTAGACAGGCTCTGCTGGGCAGCGGTGTGAAGAGGCTCTGATGGAAAGCCAGGCGGGCTGTGGTGCTGGGGGGCCCCATGTGCTGTGCTGGGGAGCCCGGTGTGCTGGGCTTTTGTGCTGTGGAGCCGTGTAGACAGGCTCTTCTGCCGACGGGTGTGAACAGGCTCTGATGGAGAGCCAGGCGGGCTGTGGTGCTGGGGGCCCTCGTGTGCTGTGCTGGGGAGCCCGGTGAGCTGGGCTGGGGAGCCCGGTTTTCTGGGCTGTGCTGCTGGGGAGCCGTGTGGACAGGCTCTTCTGGGGAGCGGTGTGAACAGGCTCTGATGGAGAGCCACGCGGGCTGTGGTGCTGCGGGGCCCCGTGTGCTGTGCTGGGGAGCCCGTTGAGCTGGGCTGGGGAGCCCGGTATGCTGGGCTGTGCTGCTGGGGAGCCGTGTGGAAAGGATATTGCTGGGGAGTGGTTTGAAAAGGATCTGCTGGACAGCCAGGCGGGCTGTGGTGCTGGGGGGCCCGGTGTGCCGTGATCGGGAGCCCGGTGAGTTGGGCTGGGGAGCCCGGTGTGCTGGGCTGTGGTGCTGCGGAGCCTTGTGGACAGGCTCTGCTGGGGAGCGGTGTGAACCGGCTCTGATGGAGAACCAGGCGGGCTGTGGTGGTGGGGCCCCCGGTGTGCTGTGATGGGGAGCCCGGTGAGCTGGGCTGGGGAGCCCGGTGTGCAGGGCTGTGGTGCTGGAGAGCCGTGTGGACAGGCTCTGCTGAGGAGCGGTGTGGACAGGCTCTGATGTAGAGCCAGGCGGGCAGTGGTGCGGGGGGACCCTTGTTCTGTCTTGAGGAGCCCGTTGAGCTGGGCTGGGGAGCCCGGTGTGCTGGGCTGTGGTGCTGGGGAGCCGTGTAGACAGGCTCTGACGGGGACTGGTTTCAAAAGGCTCTGCTGGAGAGCCAGGCGGGCTGTGGTGCTGGGGAGCCGTGTGGACAGGCTCTGCTGGGGAGTGGTTTGAACAGGATCTGCTGGAGAGCCAGGCAGGCTGTGGTGCTGTGGGGCCCCGTGTGCTGTGCTGGGGAGCCCTGTGAGCTGGGCTGGGGAGCCCGGTTTGCTGGGCTGTGCTGCTGGGGAGCCGTGTGGACAGGCTCTGATTGAGAGCCAGGCGGGCTGTGGTGCCGGGGAGCCCGTTGAGCTTGGCTGGGGAGCCCGGTGTGCTGGGCTGTGGTGCTGGGGAGCCGTGTAGACAGGCTCTGCTGGGGAGCGGAGTGAACAGGCTCTGCTGGGGAGCGGTGTGAACAGTCTCTGATGGAGAGCCAGGCGGGCTGTGGTGCTGGAGGCCCCCGTGTGCTGTGCAGGGGTTCCCGGTTAGCTGGGCTGGCGAGCCCGGTGTCCAATGGTGTGCTGCTGGGGAGCCGTGTGGAAAGGCTCTGCTGAGGAGCGGTGTGAACAGGCTCTGATGGAAAGCCATGCGGGCTGTGGTGTTGGGGGCCCCCGTGTGCTGTGCTGGGGAGTCCGGTGAGCTGGGCTGGGGAGCCCGGTGTGCTGGGCTGTGCTGCTGGGGAGGCGTGTGGACCGGCTCTGCTGGGGAGCGGTGTGAACAGGATCTGATGGAGAGCCAGGTGGGCTGTGGTGCTGGGGGGCCCCCGTTTGCTGTGCTGGGGACCCCGGTGAGCTGGGCGGAGGAGCCCGGTTTGCTGGGCTGTGCTGCTTGGGAGCCGTGTGGACGGGCTCTGCATGGGAGTGGTTTGAACAGGCTCTGATGGAGAGCCTGGCGGGCTGTTGTGCTTGGGGGCCCCCTTTTCTGTGCTGGGGAGCCGGGTGAGCTGGGCTGGGGAGCCCGGTGTACTGGGCTGTGGTGCTGGGGAGCCGTGTAGGCAGGCTCTGCTGGTCAGCGGTGTGAACAGGCTCTGCTGGACAGCCAGGCGGGCTGTTGTGCTGGGGGGCCCCGTGTGCCGTGCTGGGGAGCCCGGTGAGCTGGGCTGGGGAGCCCGGTTTGCTGGGCTGTGGTGCTGGGGAGCCGTGTAGACAGGCTCTGCTGCGGAGCGCTGTGAACAGGCTCTGATGGAGAGCCAGGCGGGCTGTGGTGCTGTTTTCCCACGTGTGCTGTGCTGGGGAGCCCGTTGAGCTTGGCTGGGGATCCCGGTGTGTTGGGCAGGGGAGCCCGGTGTGCTGGGCTGGGGAGCCCGGTGTGCAGGGCTGTGGTGCTGGGGAGCTGTGTAGACAGGCTCTGCTGGGGAGCCATTCGGGCTGTGGTGCTGGGGGGCCCCGTGTGCTGTGCTGGGGAGCCCGGTGAGCTGGGCTAGGGAGCCCGGTGTCCTGGGCTGTGCTGCTGGGGAGCCCTGTGGAAAGGCTCTGCTGGGGAGTGGCTTGAAAAGGCTCTGCTGGAGAGCCAGGCGCGCTGTGGTGCTGGGGGCCCCCGTATGCTGGGCTGGGGAGCCCGGTGTGCTGGGCTGTGCTGCTGGGGAGCCGTGTGGACAGGCTGTGCTTGGGAGTGGTTTGAACAGGTTCTGCTGTAGAAACAGGCGGGCTGTGGTTCTGGGGGCCCCCGTGTGCTGTGCTGGGGAGACCAGTGAGCTGGGCTGGGGAGCCCGGTGTGCTGGGGTGTTCTGCTGGGGAGCCGCGTGGACAGGCTCTGCTTGGGAGCGGTGTGAACAGGCTCTGCTGGAGAGCCAGGTGGGCTGTGCTGCGGTGTGCTGGGCTGTGCTGCTGGAAAGCCGTGTAGACAGGCTCTGCTGGGGAGCGGTTTGAACAGGCTCTGCCGGAGAGCAAGGCGCGCGGTGTTGCTGGTGGCCACCGTGTGATGTGCTGTTGAGACCGGTGAGCTGGGCTGTGCTGCTGGGGAGCCGTGTAGACATGTTCGGCTGGGGAGCGGTGTGAACAGGCTCTGATGGAGAGCCAGGCGGGCTGTGGTGCTGGGGGCCCCCGTGTGCTGTGCTGGGGAGCCCGGTGAGCTTGGCTGGGGAGCCCGGTGTGCTGGGCTGTGGTGCTGGGGAGCCGTGTAGACAGGCTCTGCTGGGGAGCGTTGTAAACAGGCTATGCTGGAGAGCCAGGCTGGCTGTGGTGCTGTGGGCCCCCGTGTGCTGTGCTTTGGAGCCCGGTGTGCTGGGCTGTGGTGCTGGGGAGCCGTGTGGACAGGCTCTTCTGGGGGGCGGTGTGGACAGGCTCTGCTGGAAAGCCAGGCGGGCTGTGCTGCGGTGTGCTAGGCTGTGCTGCTGCGGAGCCGTGTAGACAGGCTCTGCTCTGGAGCCATTCGGGCTGTGGTGCTGGGGGGCCCCGTCTGCTTTGCTGGGGAGCCCGGTGTGCTGGGCTGAGCTGCTGGGGTGCCGTGTGTAGAGGGTCTGCTGGGAAGCGGTGTGAAAAGGCTCTGATGGAGAGCCACGCGGGCTGTGGTGCTGGGGGGCCCCAGTGTGCTGTGCTCGGTAGCCTGGTTAGCTGGGCTGCGGTGCCCGGTGTGCTGGGCTGAGCTGCTGGGGTGCCGTGTGGACAGGGTCTGCTGGGGAGTGATTTCAAAAGGCTCTGCAGGAGAGCAACGCGGGCTGTGGTGCTGGGGGTCCCCGTGTTCCATGCTGGGGAGCCGGTTGAGCCTGGCTGGGGAGCCCGGTGTGCTGGGCAGTGGTGCTGGGGAGGCGTGTGGACAGGCTGTGCTGTGGAGTGGTGTGTAAAGGTTCTGCTGGACAGCCAGGCAGGCTGTGGTGCTGGGGGCCCCCGTGTGCTGTGCTGGGGAGCCCGTTGAGCTTGGCTGGGGAGCCTGGTGTGCTGGGCTGTGGTGCTGGGGAGCTGTTTGAACAGGCTCTGATTTAGAGCCAGGCGGGCTGTGGTGCTGGGGAGCCGTGTGGACAGGATCTGATGGGGAGCGGTTTGAACAGGCTCTGATGGAGAGCCGTGCGGGCTGTGCTGCGGTGTGCTGGGCTGTGCTGCTGGGGAGCCGTGTAGACAGGCTCTGCTGGGGAGCCATTCGGGCTGTGATGCTGGGGGGCCCCGTGTGCTGTGCTGGGGATCCCGGTGTGCTCGGCTGTGGTGCTGGCCAACCGTGTGGACAGGCTCTGCTGGCGAGTGGTTTGAACAGGCTCTGATGGAGAGCCAGGCGGGCTGTGGTGCTGTGGGGCCCCGTGTGCTGTGCTGGGGAGCCCCGTGAGCTGTGCTGGGGAGACCAGTGTGCTGTGCTGGGGAGCTTGGTGTGCTGGGCTGTGGTGCTGGGGGGCCCCGTGTGCTGTGCTGCGGAGCCCGGTGAGATCGGCTATGGAGCCCGGTGTGCTGGGCTGTGCTGCTGGGGAGCGATGTGAAGAGACTCTGCTGGATAGCCAGGCGGGCTGTGGTGCCGGGGGCCCTCGTGTGCTGTGCTAGGGAGCCCGGTGAGCTTGGCTGGGGAGCCCGGTGTGCTGGGCTGTGCTGCTGGGGAGCTGTGTGGACAGGCTCTGCTGGGGAGCGGTGTGAAAAGGCTCTGATGGAGAGCCAGGTGGGATGTGGTGCTGGGGGGCCCCGTGTGCTGTGCTGGGGATCCCAGTGAGCTGGGCTGTGGTGCTGGGGAGCCCGGTGTGCTGGGCTGTGCTGCTGGGGAACCGTGTGCTGTGCTGGGGAGCCCGGTGAGCTGGGCTGGGGAGGCCAGTGTGCTGGGCTGTGCTGCTGGGGAGCCGTGTGGACCGGCTCTGTTGGGGAGTGGTTTGAACAGGCTCTGATGGAGAGCCAGGCGGGCTGTGGTGCTGGGGGGACCGGTGTGCTGGACTGTGGTGCTTGGGAGCCCGGTAGGCTGGGCTGGGCAGCCCGGTGTGCTGGGCTGTGTTGCTGGGGAGCCGTGTAGACACGCTCTGCTTGGGAGCGGTGTGAAAAGGCTCTGATGGAAAGCCAGGCCGGCTGTGGTGTTGGGGGCCCCCGTGTGCTGTGCTTGGGTGCCCGGTGTGCTGGGCTGAGGTGCTGGGAAGCCGTATGGACAGGCTCTGCTGGGGAGCGGTGTGAACAGGCTCTGATGGAGAGCCAGGCGGGCTGTGGTGCTGGGGGCCCCCATGTGCTTTGCTGGGGAGCCCGTTCAGCTGGGCTGGGGAGCCCGGTGTTCTGGGCTGTTCTGCTTGGGAGCCGTGTGGACGGGCTCTGCTGAGGAGCCGTGTGGACAGGCTCTGCTGGGGAGTGGTTTGAACAGTCTATGCTGGAGAGCCAGGCGGGCTGTGGTGCTGTGGGGCCCTGTGTACTGTGCTGTGGAGGCCGGTGAGCTGGGCTGGGCAGCCCGGTGTGCTGGGCTGTGGTGCTGGGGAGCCGTGTAGACAGGCTCTGCTGCGGAGCGGTGTGAACAAGCTCATATGGAGAGCCAGGCGGGCTGAAGTGCTGGGGGCCCCCTTGTGCTGTGCTGGGCGGCCCGGTGAGCTGGGCTGGGGAGCCCGGTGTGCTGGGCTGTGGAGCCCGGTGTGCTGGGCTGTGGTGCTTGGGTGCCGTGTGGACAGGCTCTGCCGGGGAGCGGTGTGAACAGGCTCTGATGGAGAGCCAGGCGGGCTGTGGTGCTGTGGGGCCCCGTGTGCTGTGCTGGGGAGCCCGGTGTGCAGGGCTGTTCTGCTGGGGAGCCGTATGGACAGTCTCTCCTGGGGAATGGTTTGAACAGGCTCTGATGGATAGCCAGGCGGGCTGTGGCTTTGGGGGCCCCCGTGTGCTTTGCTGGGGAGCCCTGTGAGCTGGGCTGGGGAGCCCGGTGTGCTGGGCTGTGGTGCTGGGGACCCGTGTGGACAGGCTCTGCTGGGGAGTGGTTTCAATAGGCCCTGCAGGGTAGTGGTGTGAGCAGGCCATGATGGAGAGCCAGGCGGGATGTGGTGCTGGTGGCCCCCGTGTGCTGTGATCGGGAGCCCGGTGATCTTGGCCGGGGCCCCCGTGTGCTGTGCTAGGCTGTGCTGCTGGGGAGCCGTGTGGACAGGGACTTCTGGGGAGTGGTTTGAACAGGCTCTGCTGGGGAGCCAGGCGGGCTGTGGTGCTGGGGGGCCCCGTGTGCTGTGCTGGGGAGCCCGGTGAGCTGGGCTGGGGAGCCCGGTGTGCTGGGCTGTGGTGCTGGGGAGCCCTGTGGACAGGCTCTGCTGGGGAGTGGTTTGAACAGGCTCTGATGGAGAGCCAGTCGGGCTGTGGTGCTTGGGGCCCCCGTGTGCTGTGCTGGGGAACCCGGCGTGCTGGGCTGTGCTGCTGGGGAGCCGTGTAGACAGGCTCTGCTGTGGAGCAGTGTGAACAGGCTCTGCTGGAGAGCCAGGCGGGCTGTGGAGCTGGGGAGCCCGGTGAGCTGGGCTGGGGAGCCCTGTGAGATCGGCTTGGGAGCCCGTTGTGCTGGGCTGTGGTGCTGGGGAACCCTGTGAGCTGGGCTGGGGAGCCCTGTCAGATCGGCTTGGGAGCCCGTTGTGCTGGGCTGTGGTGTTGGGGAACCCTGTGGACAGGCTCTGCTGGGGAGCGGTGTGAACAGGCTCTGCTGGAGAGCCAGGCGGCCTGTGATTCTGGGGGCCTCAGTGTCCAGTGCTGGGGAGCCCGGTGTGCTGGGATGTGGTGCTGGGGAGCCGTGTAGACATGCTCTGCTGGGGAGCGGAGTGAACAGGCTCTTCTGGGGAGCGGTGTGAACAGTCTCTGATGGAGAGCCAGGCCAGCTGTGGTGCTGGGGGCCCCCGTGCGCTGTGCTGGGGAGCCCGGTTGGCTGGGTTGGAGGCCCGGTGTGCAGGGCTGTGCTGCTGGGGAGCCGTGTGGAAAGGCTCTACTGGGGAGCGGTGTGAACATGCTCTGATGGAGCGGCAGGCGGGCTGTGGTGCTTGGCGGCCCCGTGTGCTGTGCTGGGGAGCCCGGTGAGCTGTGCTGGGGGCCCCCGTGTGCTGTGCTGGGGAGTCCGGTGAGCAGGGCTGGGGAGCCCGGTGTGCTGGGCTGTTGTGCTGGGAGCCCCCGTGTGCTGTGCTGGGGATCCCGGTGTGCAGGGCTGTGCTGCTGTGGAGCCGTATGGACAGTCTCTGCTGGGGAAATGGTTTGAGCAGGCTCTGATGGAGAGCCAGGCGGGCTGTGGTGTTGGGGCCCCCCGTGTGCTTTGCTGGGGAGCCCAGTGAGCTTGGCTGGGGAGCCCGGTGTGCTGGGCTGTGCTGCTGGGTAGCCCTGTAGACAGTCTCTGCTGGGGAGCGGTGTGAACAGGCTCTGATGGAGAGCCAGGTTGGCTGTGGTGCTTGGGGGCCCCGTGTGCTGTGCTGGGGAGCCCGGTGAGATGGGCTGGGGAGGCCAGTGTGCTGGGCTGTGCTGCTGGGGAGCCGTGTGGACCGGCTCTGCTTGGGAGTGGTTTGAACAGGCTCTGCTGGAGAGCCAGGCGGGCCGTGGTGCTGGGGGCCCCCGTGTGCTGTGTTGGGGAACCCGGTGTGTTGGGCTGGGGAGGCCGGAGTGCTGGGCTGTGCTGCTGGGGAGCCGTGTTGACAGGATCTGCTGGGGAGCGGTTTGAACAGGCTCTGATTGAGAGCCAGGCGGGCTGTGCTGCTGGGGAGCCTTGTAGACAGGCTCTGCTGGGGAGCGGTGTGAAGAGGGTCTGCTGGAGAGCCAGGCGGGCTGTGGTGCTGGGGGCCCCCGTGTGCTGTGCTGGGGATCCCGGTGTGCTGGGCTGTGCTGCTGGGGAGCCGTGTGGACAGGCTCTGCTGGGGAGCCAGGCGGGCTGTGGTGCTGGGGGCCCCCGTTCGCTGTGCTGGGGGGCCCGGTGAGCTGGGCAGGGGAGCCCAGTGAGCCTGGCTGTTGTGCTGGGGAGCCGTGTAGACGGGCTCTGCTGGGGAGCGGTGTGAACAGGCTCTAGTGGAGAGACAGCAGGGCTGTGGTGCTGGGGGACCCCGTGTGCTATGCTGGGGAGCCCGTTGAGCTGTGCTGGGCAGCCCGGTGTGCTTATCTGTGGTGCTGGTGAGCCGTGTGGACAGGGTCAGCTGGGGAGCGGTGTGAATAGGCTGTCCTGGAGAGCCAGGCGGGCTGTGGTTCTGGGGGGCCCCGTGTTCTGTGATGGGGAGGCCTGTGAACTGGGCTGTGCTGCTGGGGAGCCGTGTGGACATGCTCTGCTCGGGAGCGGTGTGAACAGTCTCTGCTGGAGAGCCAGGCGGGCTGTGGTGCTGGGGGCCCCCGTGTGCTGTGCTGGGGAGCCCGGTGAGCTGGGCTGGGGAGCCCGGTGTGATGGGCTGTGGTGCTGGGGAGCCGTGTCGACAGGCTCTGCTGCGGAGCGGTGTGAACAGGCACTTATGGAGAGCCAGGAAGGCTGTGGTGCTGGGGGGCCCCGTGTGCTGTGCTGGGGAGCACGTTGAGCTGGGATGGGGAGCCCGGTGTGCTGGGCTGTGGTGCTGGGGAGCCGTGTAGACAGGCTCTGCTGGGGAGCCATTCGGGCTGTGGTGCTGGGGGCCCCGTGTGCTGTGCTGGGGAGCCCGTTGAGCTGGGCCGGGGAGCCTGGTGTGCTGGGCTGTGGTGCTGGGGAACCGTGAAGACAGGCTCTGCTGGGGAGCGGTGTGAACAGGCTCTGATGCAGAGCCAGGCGGGCTGTGGTGCTGGGGGGCCCCGTGTGCTGTGCTGGGGAGCCCGGTGTGCTGGGCTGTGGTGCTGGGGAGCCGTTTGGACAGGCTGTGCTGGGGAGTGGTTTGAACAGGCGTTGCTGGAGAACAACGCGGGCTGTGGTGCTGGGGGCCCACGTGTGCTTTGCTTGGGGCCCCCATGTGCTGTGCTGGGGAGCCCGGAGTCCTGGGTTTTGCTGCTGGCGAGCCGTGTGGACAGACTCTGCTGGGGAGTGTTTTGAACAGGCTCTGCTGGAGAGCCAGGCGGGCTGTGTTGCTGGGGGCCCTCCTGTGCTGTGGTGGGGGCCCCCGTGTGCTGTACTGGGGGCCCCCGTGTTCTGTGCTGGGGGCCCCCGTGTGCTGTGCTGGGGAGCCCAGTGAGCTGGGCTTCGGAGCCCGGTGTGCTGGGCTGTGCTGCTGGGGAGCCGTGTGGACAGGCTCTGCTGGTGAGCGATGTGAAGAGGCTCTGCTGTATAGCCAGGCGGGCTGTGGTGCCGGGGGCCCTCGTGTGCTGTGCTGGGGAGCCCGGTGAGCTTGGCTGGGGAGCCCGGTGTGCTGGGCTGTGGTGCTGGGGAGCCGTGTAGACAGGCTCTGCTGGGGAGCGGAGTGAACAGGCTCTGCTGGGGAGCGGTGTGAACAGGGTCTGATGGAGAGCCAGGTGGGCTGCTGTGCTGGGGGGCCCCGTGTGCTGTGCTGGGGAGCCCAGTGAGCTGGGCTGTGGTGCTGGGAAGCCGTGTAGACAAGCTCTGCTGGGGAGCGGAGTGAACAGGCTCTGCTGGGGAGCGGTGTGAACAGTCTCTGATGGAGAGCCAGGCGGGCTGTGGTGCTGGAGGCCCCCGTGTGCTGTGCAGGGGTTCCCGGTTAGCTGGGCTGGCGAGCCCGGTGTCCAATGGTGTGCTGCTGGGGAGCCGTGTGGAAAGGCTCTGCTGAGGAGCGGTGTGAACAGGCTCTGATGGAAAGCCATGCGGGCTGTGGTGTTGGGGTCCCCCGTGTGCTGTGCTGGGGAGTCCGGTGAGCTGGGCTGGGGAGCCCGGTGTGCTGGGCTGTGCTGCTGGGGAAGCTTGTGGACAGGCTGTACTGGGGAGTGGTTTGAACAGGCTCTACTGGAGAGCAACGCGGGCTGTGGTGCTGGAGGCCCCCGTGTGCTGTGCTGGGGGCCCCCGTGTGCTGTGCTGGGGGCCCCCGTGTTCTGTGCTGGGGGCCCCCGTGTGCTGTGCTGGGGAGCCCGGTGTGCTGGGCTGTGGTGCTGGGGGGCCCCGTGTGCTGTGCTGCGGAGCCCGGTGATATCGGCTATGGAGCCCGGTGTTCTCGGCTGTACTGCTAGGGAGCCGTGTGGACAGGCTCTGCTGGGGAGCGGTGTGAACAGGCTCTGATCGAGAGCCAGGCGGGCTGTGGTGCTGGGGTGCCCCGTGTGCTGTGCTGGGGAGCCCGGTGTGCTGGGCTGTGGTGCTGGGGAGCCGTGTAGACAGGCTCTGCTGCGGAGCGGTGTGAACAGGCTCGGATGGAGAGCCAGGCGGGCTGTGGTGCTGGGGGGCCCCGTGAGCAGTGCTGGGGAGCCCGGTGAGCTGGGCTGGGGAGCCTGTTGTACTGGGCTGTGGTGCTGGGCAGCCGTGTAGACAGGCTCTACTGCGGAGCGGTGTGAACAGGCTCTGATGGAGAGCCAGGCGGGCTGTGGTGCTGGGGTGCCCCGTGTGCTGTGCTGGGGAGCCCGGTGTGCTGGGCTGTGGTGCTGGGGAGCCGTGTGGACAGGCTCTGCTGGGGAGTGGTTTGAACAGTCTCTGCGGGAGAGCCAGGCGGGCTGTGGTGCAGGGGGGCCCCGTGAGCAGTGCTGTGGAGCCCGGTGAGCTGGGCTGGGGAGCCTGTTGTACTGGGCTGTGGTGCTGGGCAGCCGTGTAGACAGGCTCTGCTGCGGAGCGGTGTGAACAGGCTCGGATGGAGAGCCAGGCGGGCTGTGGTGCTGGGGTGCCCCGTGTGCTGTGCTGGGGAGCCCAGTGTACTGGGATGGGGAGCCCCGTGTGCTGGGCTGTGGTGCTGGGGAGCCCGGTGTTCTGGGCTGTGGTGCTGGGGAGCCGTGTAGACAGGCTCTGCTGCGGAGTGCTGTGAACAGGCTCTGATGGAGAGCCAGGCGGGCTGTGGTGCTGTGGGCCCACGTGTGCTGTGCTCGGGAGCCCGTTGAGCTTGGCTGGGGATCCCGGTGTGTTGGGCTGGGAAGCCCGGTGTGCTGGGCTGGGGAGCCCGGTATACTGGGCTGGGGAGCCCGGTGTGCTGGGCTGTGCTGCTGGGGTGCCGTGTGGACAGGGTCTGCTGGGAAGCGGTGTTCACAGGCTCTGATGGAGAGCCGGGCGGGCTGTGGTGCTGGGGGGCCCCATTGTGCTGTGCTCGGTATCCCGGTTAGCTGGGCTGCGGGGCCCGGTGTGCTGGGCTGAGCTGCTGGGGTGCCGTGTGGACAGGGTCTGCTGGGAAGCGGTGTTCACAGGCTCTGATGGAGAGCCGGGCGGGCTGTGGTGCTGGGGGCCCCCGTGTGCTGTGCTCGGTAGCCCGGTGAGCTGGGATGGGGAGCCCGGAATGCTGGGCTGAGCTGCTGGGGTGCCGTGTGGACAGGGTCTGCTGGGAAGCGGTGTGAAAAGGCTCTGATGGAGAGCCAGGCGGGCTGTGGTGCTGGGTGGCCCCGTGTGCTGTGCTCAGAAGCCCGGTGAGCTGGGCTGCGGAGCCCGGTGTGCTGGGCTGAGCTGCTGGGGTGCCGTGTGGACAGCGTCTGCTGGGGAGCCGTGTGAACAGGCTCTGATGGAGAGCCAGGTGGGCTGTGCTGCTGGGGGCCCCCATGTGCTGTGCTGGGGATCCCGGTGTGCTGGGCTGTGGTGCTGGGGAGCCGTGTGGACAGGCTCTGCTGAGGAGAGTTTATTACAGGCTCTGATGGAGAGCCAGGCGGGCTGTTGTGCTGGGAGGCCCCGTATGCTGTGCTGGGGGGGCCCGTGTGCTGTGCTGGGGAGCCCCGTGTGCTGTGCTTGGGAGCCCGGTATACTGGGCTGGGGAGCCCGGTGTGCTGGGCTGTGCTGCTTGGGAGCCGTGAGGAAGGGCTCTGTTGGGGAGCGGTGTGAACAGGCTCTGATGGAGAGCCAGGAAAGCTGTGGTGCTGGGGGGCCCCGTGTGCTATGCTGGGGAGCCCGTTGATTTGGGCTGGGGAGCCCGGTGTGCTGGGTTGTGCTGCTGGGGAGCCGTGTGGACAGGCTCTGCTGGCGAGTGGTTTGAACAGGCTCTGTTGGAGAGTCAGGCGGGCTGTGGTGCTGGGGGGCCCCGTGTGTTGTGCTGGGGAGCCCGTTGAGCTGGGCAGGGGAACCCGGTGTGCTGGGCTGTGGTGCTGGGGAGCCGTGTAGACAGGCTCTGCTGGGGAGCCATTCGGGCTGTGGTGCTGGGGGGCCCCGTCTGCTGTGCTGGGGAGCCCGGTGTGCTGCGCTGGGGAGCCCCGCGTGCTCGGCTGTGGCTCTGGGGAGCCCGGTGTGCGGGGCTTTGGTGATGGGGAGCCGTGAAGACAGGCTCTGCTGCGGAGCGGTGTGAACAGGCTCTGATGGAGAGCCAGGCGGGCTGTGGTGCTGGGGGCCCCCGTGTCCTGTGCTCGGTTGCCCGGTGTGCTGGGCTGCGGAGTCCAGTGTGCTGGGCTGAGCTGCTGGTGTGCCGTGTGGAGAGGGTCTGCTGGGAAGCGGTGGGAACAGGCTCTGATTGAGAGCCAGGCGGGCTGTGCTGCGGTGTGCGGGGCTGCAGGGGAGCCGTGTAGACAGGCTCTTCTGGGGAGCTTTGTGAACAGGCTCTGATGGAGATCCAGGCGGGCTATGGTGCTGGGGGCCCACGTGTGCTGTGCTGGGGAGCCCGGTGAGCTGGGCTGGGGAGCCCGGTGTGCTGGGCTGTGCATCTGGGGAGCCGTGTGGACAGGATCTGCTGGGGAGCGGTTTCAACAGACTCTGCTGGAGAGCAAGGCGCGCTGTGTTGCTGGGGGCCCCCGTGTGCTGTGCTGGGGAGGCCGGTGAGCTGGGCTGGGGAGCCCGGTGTGCTGGGCTGTGATGCTTGGGAGCCGTGTGGACAGGCTCTGCTGGGGAGTGGTTTGAACAGGCTCTCTTGGGTACTGGTTTGAACAGGCTCTGCTGGGGAGCCAGGCGGGCTGTGGTGCTGGGGGGCCCCGTGTGCTGTGCTGGGGAGCCCGCTTAGCTGGGCTTGGGAGCCCGGTGTTCAGGGCTGTGCTGCTGGGGAGCCGTATGGACAGTCCCTGCTAGGGATTGGTTTGAACAAGCTCTGATGGAGAGCCAAGCGGGCTGTGGTGCTGGGGGGCCCCGTGTGCTGTGCTGGGGAGCCCGGTTAGCTGGGCTGGGGAGCCCGGTGTTCAGGACTGTGCTGCTGGGGAGGCGAGTGGACAGGCTGTGCTGGGGAGTGGTTTGAACAGGCTCTGCTGGAGAGCCAGGCGGGCTGTGGTGCTGGGGGCCCCCGTGTGCTGTGCTGGAAAGCCCGGTGTCCTAGGGTGTGCTGCTGGGGAGCCGTGTGCACCGGATCTGCTGTGGAGCGGTGTGAACAGGCTCTGATGGAAAGCCAGGCGGGCTGTGGTATTGGGGGCCCCCGTGTGCTGTGCTGGTGAGCCCGGTGAGCTTGGCTGGGGAGCCCGGTGTTCTGGGCTGAGCTGCTGGGGAGGCATTTGGACAGGCTGTGGTGGGGAGTGATTTGAACAGGCTCTTCTGGAGAGCAACGTGGGCTGTGGTGCTGGGGGCCCCCGTGTGCTGTGCCTGGGAGCCCGGTGTGCTGGGCTGTGCTGCTGGTGAGCCGTGTGGACAGGCTCTGCTGGCGAGTGTTGTGAACAGGCTCTGCTGGAGAGCCAGGCGCGCTGTGTTGCTGGGGGCCCCCGTGTGCTGTGCTAGGGAGCCCGGTGAGCAGGGCTGGGGAGCCCGGTGTGCTGTGCTGTGGTGCTGGGGGGCCCCATGTGCTGTGCTGCGTAGCCCGGTGAGATCGGCTGTGAGGCCTGGTGTGCTGGGCTGTGGTGCTGGGGAGCAGTGTGGAAAGGCTCTGCTGGGGAGCGGTGTGAAGAGGCTCTGCTGGAAAGCCAGGTGGGCTGAGGTGCTGGGGGGCCCCGTGTGCTGTGCTGGGGAGCCCGGTGAGCTGGGGTTGGGAGGCCAGTGTGCTGGGCTGTGCTGCTGGGGAGCCGTGTCGACCGGCTCTGCTTGGGAATGGTTTGAACAGGCTCTGCTGGAGAGCCAGGCGGGCCGTGGTGCTGGGGTCCCCCGTGTGCTGTGCTGGGGAACCCGGTGTGCTGTTCTGTGCTGCTGGGGAGCCGTGTTGACCGGGTCTGCTGGGGAGCGGTGTGAACAGGCTCTGCTGGAGAGCCAGGCGGGCTGTGCTGCGGTGTGCTGGGCTGTGCTGCTGGGGAGCCGTGTAGACAGGCTCTGCTGGTGAGCGGTGTGAAAAGGCTCTGATGGAGAGCCAGGCAGCCTGTGGTGCTGGGGGCCCCCGTGTGCTGTGCTGCGGAGCCCGGTGAGCAGGGCTGGGGAGCCCGGTGTGCTGGGCTGTGTGCTGGGGAGCCGTGTGGAAAGGCTCTACTGGGGAGCGGTGTGAAGAGGCTTTGATGGAGAGCCAGGCTGGCTGTGGTGCTGGGTTGTCCCGTGTGCTGTGCTGGGGAGTCCGTTGAGCTGGGCTGGGCAGCCCGGTGTGCTGGGCTGTGGTGCTGGGGAGCCGTGTGGATAGGCTCGACTGGGGAGCGGTTTGAACAGGCTCTGATGTAGAGCAAGGAGGGCTGTTGTGCTGGGGGCCCCCGTGTGCTTTGCTGGGGAACCCGGTGTGCTGGGCTGTGCTGCTGGGGAGCGGTGTGAACAGGCTCTGCTGGGGAGCGGTGTGAACAGGCACTGATGGAGAGCCAGGCGGGCTGTGGTGCTGGGGGGCCCCGTGTGAAGTGCTCGGGAGCCCGGTGAACTGGGCTGTTGAGCCCGGTGTGCTGGGCTTTTCTGCTGGGGAGCCGTGTGGACAGGCTCTTCTGGGGAGCGGTGTGGACAGGCTCTGCTGGACAGCCAGGGGGGCTTTGGTGATGGGGTGCCCGGTGTGCTGTGCTGGGGAGCCCGTTAAGCTGGGCTGGGGAGCCCGGTGTGCTGGGCTGTTGTGCTGGGGAGCCGTGTGGACAGGCTCTGCTGGAGAGTGGTTTGAACAGGCTCTGCTGGAGAGCCAGGCGGGCTGTGGTGCTGGGGGGCCCCGTGTGCTGTGCTGGGGAGCCCTGTGAGCTGGGCTGGGGAGCCCGGAGTGCTGGGCTTTTGTGCATCGGAGCCGTGTAGACAGGCTCTGCTGCGGACGGGTGTGAACAGGCTCTGATGGAGAGCAGGCGGGTTGTGGTGCTGGGGGCGGCCGTGTGCTGTGCTCAGGAGCCCGTTGAGCTTGGCTGGGAAGCCCGGTGTGCTGGGCTGTGGTGCTGGGGAGCAGTGTAGACAGGCTCTGCTGTAGAGTGGTTTGAACAGGCTCTGATGCAGTGCCAGGCAGGCTGTATTGCTGGGGGGCCCCGTGTGCTGTGCTGGGGAGGCCGGTGTGCTGGGCTGTGGTGCTGGTGAGCCGTGCGGACAGGCTGTGCTGTGGAGCGGTGTGAACAGGCTCTGATGGAGAGCCAGGCGGGCTGTGGTGCTGGGGGGCACCGTGTTCTGTGCTGGGGAGCCCGGTGAGCTGGGCTGGGGAGCCCGGGGTGGTGGGCTGTGCTGCTTGGGAGGCGTGTGGACAGGCTCTGCTGGGGAGTGGTTTGAACAGGCTCTGATGGAGAGCCAGGCGGGCTGTTGTGCTGGGGAGCCCCGTGTTCTGTGCTGGGGAGCCTGGTGAGCTGGGCTGGGGAGCCCGGTGTGCTGGGCTGGGGAGCCCGGTGTGCTGGGCTGTTCTGCTGGGGAGCCGTGTGGACAGGCTCTTCTGGGGAGCGGTGTGGACAGGCACTGCTAGACAGCCAGGCGGGCTGTGGTGCTGGGGGGCCCCGTGTGCCGTGCTCGGGAGCCCGGTGAGCTGGGCTGGGGAGCCCGGTGTGCTGGGCTGTGGTGCTGGGGAGCCTTGTGGAGAGGCTCTGCTGGGGAGCGGTCTGAAAAGGCTCTGATGGAGAGCCAGGTGGGCTGTTGTGCTGGGGGCCCCGGTGTGCTGTGATGGGGAGCCCGGTGAGCTGGGCTGGGGAGCCCGGTGTGCAGGGCTGTGGTGCTGGGGTGCCGTGTGGACAGGCTCTGCTGAGGAGCGGTGTGGACAGGCTCAGATGGAGAGCCAGGCGGGCTGTGGTGCTGGGGGGCCCCTTGTTCTGTGCTGAGGAGCCCGTTGAGCTGGCCTGGGGAGCCCGGTGTGCTGGGCTGTTGTGCTGGGGAGCCGAGTGGAAAGGCTCTGCTGGGGAGTGGTTTGAACAGGTTCTGCCGGAGAGCCAGGCGGGCTGTGGTGCTGGGTGCCCCCGTGTGCTGTTCTGGGGAGCCCGGTGAGCTGGGCTGGGAGCCCGGTGTGCTGGGCTGTGGTGCTGGGGAGCCGTGTGTACAGGCTCTACTGGGGAGCGTTGTGAAAAGATTCTGATGGAAAGCCAGGCGGGCTGTGGTGCTGGGGGGCCCCGTGTGCTGGGCTGGGGAGCCCGGTGTGCTGGGCTGTGCTGCTGGGGAGCCATGTGGACAAGCTCTGCTGGGGAGTTGTTTCAACAGGCTCTGCTGGAGAGCCAGGTGGGCTGTGGTGCTGAGGGGCCCCGTGTGCGCTGCTGGGGAGCCCGGTGTGCCGGGCTGTGGTGCTGGGGAGCCGTGTAGACGGGCTCTGCTGGGAAGCGGTGTTAACAGGCTCTGATGGAGAGCAAGGCGGACTGTGATGCTTTGGGGCCCCGTGTGCTGTGCTGGAGAGCCAGTTGAGCTGGGCTGGTGAGCCCGGTGAGCTGGGCTGTGGTACTGGGGAGCCGTGTAGACAGGCTCTTCTGCGGAGCGGTGTAAACAGGCTCTGATGGAGAGTCAGGCGGGCTGTGGTGCTGGGGGGCCCCTTGTGCTGTTCTGGGGGGCCCGGTGAGCTGCGCTGGGGAGCCCGGTGTGCTTGGCTGAGCTGCTTGGGTGCCGTGTGGACAGGGTCTGCTGGGAAGCGGTGTGAAAAGGCTCTGATGGAGAGCCAGGCATGCTGTGGTGCTGGGGGGCCCCATGTGCTGTGCTCGGAAGCCCGGTGAGCTGGGCTGCGGAGCCCGGTGTGCTGGGCTGAGCTGCTGGGGTGCCGTGTGGACAGGCTATTCTTGGGAGCGGTGTGAACAGGCTCTGATGGAGAGCCAGGCGGGCTGTGGTGCTGGGGGCCCCCGTGTGCTGTGCTGGGGATCCCGGTGTGCTTGGCTGTGGTGCTGGGGAGCCGTGTAGACAGGCTCTACTGGGGAGCGTTGTGAAAAGGTTCTGATGGAAAGCCAGGCGGGCTGAGGTGCTGGGGGGCCCCGTGTGCTGTGCAGGGGAGCCCGGTGAGCTGTGCTGGGGGCCCCCGTGTGCTGTACTGGGGAGCCCGGTGAGCAGGGCTGGGGAGCCCGGTGTGCTGGGCTGTGCTGCTAGGGAGCCGTGTGGACAGGCTTTGCTGAAGAGCGGTTTGAAAATGCTCTGCTGGAGAGCCAGGCGGGCTGTGGTGCTGGGGGCCCCCGTGTGCTGGGTTGGGGAGCCCGGTGTGCTGGGCTGTGCTGCTGGGGAGCCATGTGGACAAGCTCTGCTGGGGAGTTGTTTCAACAGGCTCTGATTGAGAGCCAGGCGGGCTGTGTTGCTGGGGGCCCCCGTGTGCTGTGCTGGGGAGCCCGGTGTGCTGGGCTGTGGTGCTGGGGAGCCGTGTAGACAGGCTCTGCTGGGGAGCAGTTTGAAGAGGCTCTGATGGAGAGCCGGGCGGGCTGTGGTGCTGGCGGCCCCCGTGTGCTGTGCTGGGGATCCCGGTGTGCTCGGCTGTGCTGCTGGGGAGCCGTGTGGACAGGCTCTGCTGGGGAGCCAGGCGGGCATTGGTGCTGGGTGGCCCGGTGTGCTGTTCTGGGGAGCCCGGTGTGCTTGGCTGTGGTGCTGGGGAGCCGTGTAGACAGGCTCTGCTGAGGAGCGGTGTGGACAGGCTCTGATGGAGAGCCAGGCGGGCTGTGGTGCTTGGGGGACCCTTGTTCTGTCTTAAGGAGCCCTTTGAGCTGGGCTGGGGAGCCCGGTGTGCTGGGCTGTGGTGCTGGGGAGCCGTGTGGACAGGGTCTGCTGAGGAGCGGTGTGGACAGGCTCTGATGGAGAGCCAGGCGGGATGTGGTGCTGGGGGGACACTTTTTCTGTCTTGAGGAGCCCTTTGAGCTGGGCTGGGGAGCCCGGTGTGCTGGGCTGTGGTGCGGGGGAGCCGTGTAGACAGGCTCTGCCGGGGACTGGTTTGAACAGGCTCTGCTGGAGAGCCAGGCGGGCTGTGGTGCTCGGGAGCCGTTTGGACAGGCTCTGCTGGGGAGTGGTTTGAACAGGATCTGCTGGAGAGCCAGGCAGGCTGTGGTGCTGGGGTGCCCCGTGTGCTGTGCTGGGGAGCCCTGTGAGCTGGGCTGGGGAGCCCGGTGAGCTGGGCTTTTGTGCTGGGGAGCCGTGTAGACAGGCTCTGCTGCGGACGGGTTTAAACAGGCTCTGATGGAGAGCCAGGCGGGCTGTGGTGCTGGGGGCCCCCGTGTGCTGTGCTCAGGAGCCCGTTGAGCTTTGCTGGGAAGCCCGGTGTCCTGGGCTGTGGTGCAGGGGAGCAGTGTAGACAGGCTCTGCTGTGGAGTTGTTTGAACAGGCTCTGATGCAGAGCCAGGCAGGCTGTATTGCTGGGGAGGCCGGTGTGCTGGGCTGTGGTGCTGGTGAGCCGTGTGGACAGGCTGTGCTGGGGAACGGTGTGAACAGGCTCTGATGGAGAGCCAGGTGGGCTGTGGTGCTGGGGGGCACCGTGTTCTGTGCTGTGGAGCCCGGTGAGCTTGGCTGGGGAGCCCGGTGTGCTGGGCTGTGCTGCTGGGGAGGCGTGTGGACCGGCTCTGCTGGGGAGCGGTGTGAACAGGTTCTGATGGAGAGCCAGGTGGGCTGTGGTGCTGGGGGGCCCCCGTGTGCTGTGCTGGGTAGCCCGGTGAGCTGGTCGGAGGAGCCCGGTGTGCTGGGCTGTCCTGCTGGGGAGCCGTGTGGACAGGCTCTGCATGGGAGTGGTTTGAAAAGGCTCTGATGGAGAGCCAGGCGGGCTGTTGTGCTGGGGGGCCCCGTGTTCTGTGCTGGGGAGCCGGGTGAGCTGGGCTGGGCAGCCCGGTGTGCTAGGCTGTGGTGCTGGGGAGCCGTGTAGACAGGCTCTGCTGGGGAGCGGTGTGAACTGGCTCTGCTGGGGAGCGGTTTGAACAGGCACTGATGGAGAGCCAGGCGGGTTGTGGTGCAGGGGGGCACCGTGTGCCGTGCTCGGGAGCCCGGTGAACTGGGCTGGGGAGCCCGGTTTGCTGGGCTTTGCTGCTGGGTTGCCGTGTGGACAGGCTCTGCTGGGGAGATGTTTGAACAGGCTCGGATGGAGAGCCAGGCGGGCTGTGGTGCTGGGGTGCCCCGTGTGCTGTGCTGGGGAGCCCGGTGTGCTGGGCTGGGGAGCCCCGTGTCCTGGGTTGTGGTGCTGGGGAGCCCGGTGAGCTGGGCTGTGGTGATAGGGAGCCGTGTAGACAAGCTCTGCTGCGGAGCGGAGTGAACAGGCTCTGATGGAGTACCAGGCGGGCTGTTGTGCTGGGAAGCCCCGTGTGCTGTGCTGGGGGGCCCCGTGTCCTGTGCTGGGGAGCCCGCTGAGCTGGGCTGTGGTGCTGGGGAGCCGTGTTGACAGGCTCTGCTGGCGAGTGGTTTGAACAGGCTCTGCTGGGGAGTGGTTTGAACAGGCTCATCTGGGGAGCGGAGTGAACAGGCTCTGATGGAGAGCCAGGCGGGCTGTGGTGCTGGGGGCCCCCGTTTGCTATGGTCGGGAGCCCGGTGAGCTGGGCTGCGGATCCCGGTGTGCTGGGCTGTGGTGCTGGGGAGCCGTGTAGTCAGGCTCTGCTGGGGAGCGGTGTGAATAGGCTCTGATGGAGAGCAAGGCGGGCTGTGGTGCTGGGGTGCCCGGTGTGCTGTGCTGGGGAGCCCGGTGTGCTGGGCTGTGGTGCTGGGGAGCCGTGTGGACAGGCTCTGCTGGGGAGCGGTGTGAACAGGCTCTGCTGAGGAGAGGGTTGAACAGGCTCTGATGGAGAGCAAGGCGGGCTGTGGTAATGGGGGGCCCCGTGTGCTGTGCTGGGGAGCCCGGTGTGCTGGGCTGGGGAGCCCGTTGAGCTGGGCTGGGGAGCCCGGTGTGCTGGGCTGTGGTGCTGGGGAGCCGTGTTGACAGGCTCTTCTGCGGAGCAGTGTGAACAGGCTCTGAGGGACAGCCAGGCGTTCTGTTGTGCTGGTGGCCCCCGTGTGCTCTGCTGGGGAGCCATTCGGGCTGTGGTGCTGGGGGGCCCCGTCTGCTATGCTGGGTAGCCCGGTGTGCTGGGCTGTGGAGCCCCGTGTGCTGGGCTGTGGTGCTGGGGAGCCCGGTGTGCTGGGCTTTGGTGATGGGGAGCCGTGTAGACAGGCTCTGCTGGGGAGCGGTGTGAACAGGCTCTGATAGAGAGCCAGGCGGGCTGTGGTGCTGGGTGCCCCCGTGTGCTGTGCTGGGGAGCCCGGTTAGCTGGGCTGAGGAGCCCGGTGTGCTTGGCTGAGCTGCTGGCGTGCCGTGTGGAGAGGGTCTGCTGGGAAGCGGTGTGAACAGGCTCTGATGGAGAGCCAGGCGGGCTGTGCTGCGGTGTGCGGGGCTGCTGGGGAGCCGTGTAGACAGACTCTTCTGGGGAGCTTTTTGAGCAGGTTCTGATGGAGAGCCAGGCGGGCTGTGGTGCTGGGGGCCCACGTGTGCTGTGCTGGGGAGCCCGTTGAGCTGGGCTGGGGAGCCCGGTGTGCTGGGCTGTGGTGCGTGCGAACCGTGTAGACAGGCTCTGCTGGGGAGCGGTGTGAACAGGCTCTGATGGAGAGCCAGGCGGGCTGTGGTGCTGGGGGCCCCCGTGTGCTGTGCTCGGGAGCCCGTTGAGTTGGGCTGGGGAGCCCGGTGTGCTGGGCTGTGGTGCTGGGGAACCGTGTAGACAGGCTCTGCTGCGGAGCGGTGTGAACAGGCTCTGATGGAGAGCCAGGTGGGCTGTGGTGCTGGGGGCCCCCGTGTGCTGTGCTGGGGGGCCCGTTGAGTTTGGCTGGCGAGCCCGGTGTGCTTGGCTGTGGTCCTGGCCAACCGTGTAGACAGGCTCTGCTGGGGGGCCACGTGTGCTGTGCTGGGGAGCCCGTTTAGCCTGGCTGGGGAGCCCGGTGTGCTGGGTTGTGCTGCTGGGGAGCCGAGTGGACAGGCTCTGCTGCGGAGCGCTGTGAACAGGCTTTGATGGAGAGCCAGGCGGGCTCTGGTGCTGGTGGCCCCCGTGTGCTGTGCTGGGGAGCCCGGTCAGCTTTGCCGGGGAGCCCGCTGTGCTAGGCTGTGCTGCTGGGGAGCCGTGTGGACAGGGACTACTGGGGAGTGTTTTGACCATGCTCTGCTGGGGAGCCAGGCGGGCTGTGGTGCTGGGGGCCCCCGTGTGCTGTTTTGGGGGCCCCCGTGTGCCGTGCTCGGGAGCCCGGTGTGCTGGGCTGGGGAGCCCCGTGTGCTGTGCCGTGGTGCTGGGGAGCCCGTTGTGCTGGGCTGTGGTGCTGGTGAACCGTGCAGACAGGCTCTGCTGGGGAGCGGAGTGAACAGGCTCTGCTTTGGAGCGGTGTGAACAGTCTCTGATGGAGAGCCAGGCGGGCTGTGGTGCTGGGGGGCACCGTGTGCTGTGCTGGGGAGCCCGTTGAGCCTGGCTTCGGAGCCCGGTGTGTTGGGCTGTGGTGCTGGGGAGCCGTGTGGACAGGCTCTGCTGGGGAGTGGTTTGAACAGGCTCTGCTGGATAGCCAGGCGGGCTGTGGTGCTGAGGGGGACCGTGTGCTGTTCTGGGGAGCCCGGTGAGCTTGGCTGGGGATCCTGGTGTGCTGGGCTCTGGTGCTGGGGAGCCGTGTAGACAGGCTGTGCTGGGGAGCGGTGTGAACAGTCTCTGCTGGGGAGCGGTGTGAACAGTGTCTGATGGAGAGCCAGGCGGGCGATGGTGCTGGGGACCCTGGTGAGCTGGGCTGGGGAGCCCGGTGTGCTGGGTTGTGGTGCTGGGGAGCCGTGTGGACAGGCTCTGCTGGGGAGCGGTGTGAACAGGCTCTGCTGGGAAGAGGGTTGAACAGGCCCTGATGGAGGGCAAGGCGGGCTGTGGTGCTGGGGGGCCCCGTGTGCTGTGCTGGGGAGCCCGGTGTGCTGGGCTGTGGTGCTGGGGAGCCGTGTGGACAGGCTCTGCGGGTGAGCCGTGTGGACAGGCTCTGCTGGGGAGTGGTTTGAACAGTCTCTGCTGGAGAGCCAGGCGGGCTGTGGTGCTGGGGGGCCCCGTGTGCTGTGCTGGGGAGCCAGGTGAGCTGGGCTGGGGAGCCCGGTGTGCTGTGCTGTGGTGCTGGGGAGCCGTGTCCACAGGCTCTGCTCCGGAGCGGTGTGAACAGGCTCTTATGGAGAGCCAGGCGGGCTGTGGTGCCGGGGGCTCCCGTGTCCTGTGCTGGGCGGCCCGGTGAGCTGGGCTGGGGAGCCCGGTGTGCTGGGCTGGGGATCCCGGTGTGCTGGGCTGTGGTGCTGGGGAGCCGTGTGGACCGGCTCTGCTGGGGAGTCGCTTGAACAGGCTCTGATGGAGAGCCAGGCGGGCTGTTGTGCTGGGAAGCCCCGTGTGCTGTGCTGGGGGGCCCCGTGTGCTGTGCTGGGGAGCCCGTTGAACTGGGCTGGGGGACATGGTGAGCTGCGCTGGGGAGTACGGTGTGCTGGCCTGTGGTGCTGGGGAGTTGTGTGGACAGGCTCCTCTGGGGGGTGGTTTGAACAGGCTCTGCTGGAGAGCCAGGATGGCTGTGGTGCTGGGGGGCCCCGTGTTCTGTGCTGGGGACCCTGGTGAGCTGGGCTGGGGAGCCCGGTGTGCTGGGCTGTGATGCTGGGGAGCCGTGTGGACAGGCTCTGCCGGGGAGCGGTGTGAAAAGGCTCTGATGGAGAGCCAGCCGGGCTGTGGTGCTGGGGGCCCCCGTGTGCTGTGCTCGGGAGCCCAGTGAGCTGGGCTTTGGAGCCCAGTGTGCTGGGCTGTAGTGCTGGGAAGCCGTGTAGACAGGCCCTGCTGGGGAGCCATTCGGGCTGTGGTGCTGGGGGGCCCCGTGTGCTGTGCTGGGGAGCCCGTTAAGCTTTGCCGGGGAGCTCGGTGTGCTGGGCTTTGGTGCTGGGGAGACTTGTAGACAGGCTCTGATTGGGAGCGGTGTGAACAGGCACTGAGGGAAAGCCAGGTGGGCTGTGGTGTAGGGGGCCGGCGTGTGCTGTGCTGGGGAGCCCGGTGAGCTGGGCTGGGGTGCCCGGTGTGCTGGGCTGTGGTGCTGGGGAGCCGTGTGGAAAGGCTCTGCTGGGGAGTGGTTTGAACATTCTCTGCTCGAGAGCCAGGCGGGCTGTGGTGCTGGGGGGCCCCGTGTGCAGTGCTGGGGAGCCCGGTTTGCTGGGCTGTGGTGCTGGGGAGCCGTGTAGACAGGCTCCACAGCGGAGCTGTGTGAACAGGCTCTGATTGAGAGCCAGGCGGTCTGTGATGCTGGGGGCCCCCGTGTGCTGTGCTGGGGGCCCCGGTGAGGTGGGCAGGGAAGCCCGGTGTGCTGGGCTGTGGTGCTGGGGAGCCGTGTTGTCAGGCTCTGCTGGGGAGCGGTGTGAAATGGCTCTGATGTAGAGCCAGGCGGGCTGTGGTGCTGGGGGGCCACGTGTGCTGTCCTGGGCAGCCCGTTGAGCTGGGCTGGGGAGCCCAGTGTGCTGGGCTGTGGTGCTGGGGAGCTGTGTGGACAGTCTCTGCTGGTGAGTGGTTTGAACAGGCTCTGCTGGAAAGCCAGGCGGGCGGTGGTGTTGGGGGCCCCCGTGTGCTGTGCTGCCGAGCCCGTTGAGCTGGGCTGTGGAGCCCGGTGATCTGGGCTGTGGTGCTGGGGAGCCCTGTGGACAGGCTCTGCTGGGGAGCCGTGTGGACAGGCTCTGCTGGGGAGTGGTTTGAACTGTCTCTGCTGGAGAGCCAGGCGGGCTATGGTGCTGGGGGCCCCCGTGTGCTGTGTTGGGGACCCCGGTGAGCTGGGCTGGGGAACCCCGTGTGCTGGGCAGTTGTGCTGGGGAGCCGTGTGGACAGGCTCTGCTGGGGAGCGGTGTGAACAGGCTCTGCTGGACAGCCAGGCGGGCTGTGGTGCTGTCGGCCCCCGTGTGCTGTGCTGGGGAGCCCGGTGAGCTGGGCTGTGGTGCTGGGGAGCCGTGTAGACAGGCTCTGCTGGTAAGCCATTCGGGCTGTGGTGCTGGGGGGCCCCGTGTGCTATGCTGGGGAGCCCGGTGTGCTGGGCTGGGGAGCCCGGTGTGCTGGGCTGTGCTGCTGGGTTGCCGTGTGGACAGGCTCTGCTGGGGAGCGGTGTGAATGGGCTCTGCTGGATTGCCAGGCGGGCTGTGCTGCGGTGTGCTTGGCTGTGCTCCTGGGGAGCCGTGCAGACAGGCTCTGCTGGGGAGCTGTGTGAACAGGCTCTGATGGAGAGCCAGGCGGGCTGTGGTGCTGGGGGGCCCCGTGTGCTGTGCTGGGGAGCCCATTGAGCTGGGCTTGGGAGCCCGGTTTGCTGGGCTGTGCTGCTGGGGAGAGGTGTGGACAGGCATTGCTGGGGAGTGGTTTGAAAAGGATCTGCTGGATAGCCAGGCGGGCTGTGTTGCTGGGGGGCCCCGTGTGGCGTGCTCGGGAGCCCGGTGAGCTGGGCTGGGGAGCCAGGTGTGCTGGGCTGTGGTGCTGGGGAGCGGAGTAAAATGGCTCTGATGGAGAGCCAGGCGGGCTGTGGTGCTGGGGGGCCCCGTGTGCTGTGCTGGGGAGCACGTTGAGCTGGGCTGGGGAGCCCGGTGTGCTGGGCTGTGGTGCTGGGGGGCCCCGTGTGATTTGCTGCGGAGCCCGGTGAGATCGGCTATGGAGCCCGGTGTGCTGGGCTGTGCTGCTGGGGAGCCGTGTGGACAGGCTCTGCTGGGGAGCTATGTGAAGAGGCTCTGCTGGATAGCCAGGGGGGCTGTGGTGCCGGGGGCCCTCGTGTGCTGTGCTTTGGAGCCCGGTGAGCTTGGCTGGGGAGCCCGGTGTGCTGGGCTGTGCTGCTGGGGAGCCGTGTAGAGAGGCTCTGCTGGGGAGGGCTGTGAACAGGCTCTGATGGAGAGCCAGGTGGGATGTGGTGCTGGGGGGCCCCGTGTGCTGTGCTGGGGAGCCCAGTGAGCTGGGCTGTGGTGCTGGGGAGCCGTGTTGACAGGCTCTGCTGCAGAGCCTAGCGGGCTGTGGTGCAGGGGGGCCCCGTGTGGTTTGCTGGAGGCCCCCGTGTGCTGTGCTGGGGGCCCCCGTGTGCTCGGCTGTGGAGGCCAGTGTGCTGGGCTGTGCTGCTGGCGAGGCGTGTGGACAGGCTCTGCTGGGGAGAGGGTTGAACAGGCTCTGCTGGAGAGCCAGGCGGGCTGTGGTGCTGGGGGGCACCGAGTTCTGTGCTGGGGAGCCCGGTGAGCTGGGCTGGCGAGCCCGGTGTGCTGGGATGTGCTGCTGGGGAGCCGTGTGGACAGGCTCTGCATGGGAGTGGTTTGAACAGGCTCTGATGGAGAGCCAGGCGGGCTCTGGTGCTGGGGGACCCCGTGTTCTGTGCTGGGGAGCCGGGTGAGCTGGGCTGGGGAGCACGGTGTGCTTGGCTGTGGTGCTGGGGAGCTTTGTAGAAGGGCTCTTCTGGGGAGCGGTGTGAACAGGCTCTCCTGGGGAGCCAGGCGGGCTGTGGCTCTGGGGGGCCCCG
The DNA here is from genome assembly GCA_024666655.1 of Dascyllus trimaculatus. NCBI lineage: Eukaryota > Metazoa > Chordata > Actinopteri > Pomacentridae > Dascyllus > Dascyllus trimaculatus. The sequence goes on from JAMOIN010001472.1 coordinate 95,445, forward strand.
TGTTTTGTGCTGGGGAGCCCGTTGAGTTCGGCTGGGGAGCCCGGTGTGCTGGGCTGTTGTGCTGGGGAGCGGTGTGGACAGGCTCTGCTGGGGAGTGGTTTGAACAGTCTCTGCTGGAGAGCCAGGCAGGCTGTGGTGCTGCGGGGCCCCGTGTGCTGTGCTGGGGAGCCCGTTGAGCTGGGCTGGGGAGCCCGGTGTGCTGGGCTTTTGTGCTGGGAAGCCGTGTAGACAGGCTCTGCTGCGGAGGGGTGTGAACAGGCCCTGATGGAGAGCCAGGCGGGCTGTGGTGCTGGGGGCCCCCGTGAGCTGTTCTCAGGAGCCCGGTGAGCTGGGCTGGGGATCCCTGGGTGCTGGGCTGTGGTGATGGGGAGCCGTGTATACAGGCTGTGCTGTTGAGCGGTGTGAACAGGCTCTGATGGAGAGCCAGCCGGGCTGTGGTGCTTGGGGCCCCCGTGTGCTGTACTCGGGAGCCAAGTGAGCTGGGTTTCGGAGCCCAGGGTGCTGGGCTATGGTGCTGGGAAGCCGTGTGGACAGGCTCTGCTGGGGAGAGGGTTGAACAGGCTCTGATGGAGAGCAGGGCAGGCTTTTGTGCTGGGAAGCCCCGTGTGCTGTGCTAGGGGGGCCGGTGTGCTGTGCTGGGGAGCCCGCTGAGTTGGGCTGGGGAGCCCGGTGTGCTGGGCTGTGCTGCTGTGGAGCCGTGTAGACAGGCTCTGCTCGGGAGAGGGTTGAACAGGCTCTGATGGAGAGCCAGGCGGGCTGTGGTGTGGGGGGTCCCCTTGTGCTGTGCTGGGGAGCCCGGTGAGCTGGGCTGGGGAGCCCGGTGTGCTGGGCTATGCTGCTGGGGAGCCGTGTGTACAGGCTCTGCTGGGTTGTGGTTTCAACAGGATCTGTGGGAGAGCCAGGCGGACTGTGGTGCTGGGGTGCCCCGTGTGCCGTGGTCGGGAGCCCGGTGAGTAGGGCTGGGGAGCCTGGTGTGTTGGGCTTTGCTGCTGGGGAGCCGTGTAGACAGGCTCTTCTGGGGAGCGGTGTGAAGAGGCTCTGATGGAGAGCCAGGCGGGCTGTTGTGCTGGGAATCCCCGTGTGCTGTGCTGCGGGGCCCCGTGTGCTGTGCTGGGGAGCCCGGTGTGCTAGGCTGTGGTGCTGGGGAGGCGTGTGGACAGGCTCTGCTGGGGAGCGGAGTGAACAGGCTCTGATGGAGAGCCAGGCGGGCTGTTGTGCTGGGAAGCCCCGTGTGCTGTGCTGGGGGGCCCCGTGTGCTGTGCTGGGGATCCCGTTGAGCTGGGCTGGGGAGCCCGGTGTGCTGGGCTGGGGTTCTGGGGAACCGTGTGGACAGGCTCTTCTGGGGAGTGGTTTGAACAGGCTCTGCTGGAGAGCCAGGTGGGCTGTGGTGTTGGGGGCCCCCGTGTGCTGTGCTGGGCAGCCCTCTGAGCTGGGTTGTGCTGCTGGGGAGCCGTGTAGACAGACTCTGCTGGGGAGATGGTTGAACAGGCTCTGCTGGAGAGCAAAGCACGCTGTGTTGCTGGGGGCCCCCGTATGCTGTGCTGGGGAGCCTGGTGAGCTGGGCTGGGGAGCCCGATGAGCTGTGCTGGGGAGCCCGTTGAGCTGGGCTGGGGAGCCCGGTGTGCTTGGCTGTGGTGCTGGGGAGCCGTGTACACAGGCTGTGCTGGGGAGCGGTGTGCACAGGCTATGATGGAGAGCCAGGCGTGCTGTGGTGCTGGGGAGCCCGGTGAGCTGGGCAGAGGATCCCGGTGTGCTGGGCTGAGCTGCTGGGGAGCCCTGTGGACAGGCTCTGCTGGGGAGCGGTGTTAACAGACTCTGCTGGAGAGCCAGGCGGCCTATGGTGCTTGGGGCCCCCGTGTGCTGTACTCGGGAGCCCAGTGACCTGGGCTTCGGAGCCCAGTGTGCTGGGCTGTGATGCTTGGGAGCCGTGTGGAGTCTTTCTGCTGGGGAGTGGTTTGAACAGGCTCTGATGGGGAGCCAGGCGGGCTGTGGTGCTGGGGGCCCCCGTTTGCTTTGGTCGGGAGCCCGGTGAGCTGGGCTGCGGATCCCGGTGTGCTGGGCTGTGGTGCTGGGGAGCCGTGTAGTCAGGCTCTGCTGGGGAGCGGTGTGAATAGTCTCTGATGGAGAGCCAGGCGGGGTGTGGTGCTGGGGGGCCCGGTGTGCTGTGCTGGGGAGCCCGGTGTGCTGGGCTTTGGTGCTGGGGAGCCGTGTGGACAGGCTCTGCTGGGGAGCGGTGTGAACAGGCTCTGCTGAGGAGAGGGTTGAACAGGCTCTGATGGAGAGCAAGGCGGGCTGTGGTAATGGGGGGCCCCGTGGTCTGTGCTGGGGAGCCCGGTGTGCTGGGCTGGGGAGCCCGTTGAGCTGGGCTGGGGAGCCCGGTGTGCTGGGCTGTGGTGCTGGGGAGCCGTGTTGACAGGCTCTTCTGCGGAGCATTGTGAACAGGCTCTGAGGGACAGCCAGGCGTTCTGTGGTGCTGGTGGCCCCCGTGTGCTCTGCTGGGGAGCCATTCGTGCTGTGGTGCTGGGGGGCCCCGTCTGCTGTGCTGGGGAGCCCGGTGTGCTGGGCTGGGGAGCCCCGTGTGCTGGGCTGTGGTGCTGGGGAGCCCGGTGTGCTGGGCTTTGGTGATGGGGAGCCGTGTGGACAGGCTCTGCTGGGGAGTGGTTTGAACAGGGTCTGCTGGATTGCCAGGCGGGCTGTGGTACTGGGGGCTCCCGTGTGCCGTGCTGGGGAGCCCGGTGAGCTTTGTTGAGGAGCCCGGTGTGCTGGGCTGATGTGCTGGGGAGCCGTGTGGACAGGCTCTGCTGGGGGGTGGTTTGAACAGGCTCTGCTGGAGAGCCAGGCGGGCTGTGGTGCTGGGGGGCCCCGTGTGCTGTGCTGGGGAGCCCGGTGGGCTGGGCCGGGGAGCATGGTGGGATGGGCTGTGCTGCTGGGCAGCCGTGTTGACCGGCTCTGCTGGCGAGTGGCTTGAACAGGCTCTGCTGGAGAGCCAGGCGGGATGTGGTGCTGGGGGGCCCCGTGTGCTGTGCTTGGGTGCCTGGTGTGCTGGGCTGTGGTGCTGGGGAGCCGTGTGGACAGGCTCTGCTAGGGAGTGGTGTGAACAGGCTCTTATGGAGAGCCAGGCGGGCTGTGGTGCTGGGGGCCCCCGTGTGCTGTGCTGGGGAGCTTGTTGAGCTGGGCTGGGGAGCCCGGTGTGCTGGGCTGTTCTGCTGGGGAGCCGTGTGGACAGGCTCTGCTGGGGAGCGGTGTGAAAAGGCTCTGATGGAGAGCCAGCCGGGCTGTGGTACTGGGGGCCCCCGTGTGCTGTGCTCGGGAGCCCAGTGAGCTGGGCTTCGGAGCCCAGTGTTCTGGGCTGTGCTGCTGGGGAGGCGTGTGGACAGGCTGTGCTGGGGAGTGGTTTGAACAGGCTCTGCTGGAGAGCCAGGTGGGCTGTGGTGCCGGGGGCCCCCGTGTGCTGTGCTGGGGAGTCCGGTGAGCTGGGCTGTGGTGCTGGGGAGCCGTGTAGACAGGCTCTGCTGGTCAGCGGTGTGAACAGGCTCTGCTGGAGAGCCAGTCGGGCTGTGGTGCTGGGGGCCCCCGTGTGCTGTGCTGGGGAACCCGGCGTGTGGGGCTGTGCTGCTGGGGAGCCGTGTGGACAGGCTCTGCTGGGGAGCGGGGTGAACTGGCTCTGCTGGAGAACCAGGCGGGCTGTGGTGCTGGGGGCCCACGTGTGCTGTGCTGGGGAGCCCGGTGAGGCTGGCTGGGGAGCCCGGTGTGCTGGGCTGTGGTCCTGGGCAGCCGTGTGAACATTCTCTGCTGGAGAGCAACGCGGGCTGTGGTGCTGGGGGTACCCGTGTGCTGTGCTGGGGAGGCCGGTGAACTGGGCCGGGGAGCCCGGTGTGCTGGGCTGTGCTGCTGGGGAGCAGTGTTGTCAGGCTCTGCTTCAGATTGGTGTGAACAGGCCCTGATGGAGAGCCAGGCGGGCTGTGGTGGTGGGGGCCCCCGTAAGCTGTGCAAAGGAGCCCGTTGAGCTTGGCTGGGGAGCCCGGTGTGCTGCGCTGTGGTGCTGGGGAGCCGTGTGGAAAGGCTCTGCTGGAGATCCAGGCGGGCTGTGGTGCTGGGGGCCACCGTGTGCATTGCCAGGGAGCCCGGTGTGCTGGGCTGTGCTGCTGGGGAGCCGTGTGGACAGGCTCTGCTGGAGAGCCAGGCGGGCTGTGGTGCTGGGGAGCCCGGTGAGCTGGGCAGAGGATCCCGGTGTGCTGGGCTGTGCTGCTGGGCAGCCGTGTACACAGGCTCTGCTGGGGAGCCGTGTGAACAGGCTCTGATGGAGTGCCAAGCGGGCTGTGGAGCTGGGGGCCCCCATGTGCTGTGCTAGGGGCCCCGTTGAGTTGGGCTGGGGAGCCCAGTGTGCTGGGCTGTGGTGCTGGGGAGCCGTGTAGACAGGCTCTGCTGGGGAGCGGTGTGAACAGGCTCTGCTGGGGTGCGGTGTGAACAGGCACTGATGGAGAGCCAGGCCGGCTGTGGTGCTGGGGGCCCCCGTGTGCTGTGCTGGGGAGCCCGGTGAGCTGGGCCGAGGAGCCCGGTGTGCTGGGCTGTGGTGCTGGGGAGAAGTGTGGACAGGCTCTGTTGGAGAGCCAGGTGGGCTGTGGTTCTGGGGGGCCCCCGTGTGCTGTGATGGGGAGCCCGGTGAGCTGGGCGGAGGAGCCCGGTGTGCTGGGCTGTGCTGCTTGGGAGCCGTGTGGACAGGCTCTGCATGGGAGTGGTTTTAACAGGCTCTGATGGACAGCCAGGCAGGCTGTTGTGCTGGGGAGCCCCGTGTTCTGTGCTCGGGAGCCGGGTGAGCTGGGCTGCGGAGCCCGGTGTGCTGGGCTGTTCTGCTGGGGAGCCGTTTAGACAGGCTCTTCTGGGGAGCTTTGTGAACAGGCTCTGCTGGAGAGCAAGGCGCGCTGTGTTGCTGGAGGCCCCCATGTGCTGCGCTGGGGAGCCCGGTGAGCTGGGCTGGGGAGACCGGTGTGCTGGGCTGTGCTGCTTGGGAGCCGTGTGGACAGGCTATGCTGGGGAGTGGTTTGAAGAGGCTCTGCTGGAGAGCCAGGCGGGCTATGGTGCGGGGGGCCACCGTGTGCTGTGCTGGGGAGCCCTGTGAGCTGGGCTGGGGAGCCCGGTGTGCTGGGCTGTGGTGCTGGGGAGGCGTGTGGACAGGCTCTGCTGGGGAGCGGTGTGGACAGGCTCTGATGGAGAGCCAGACGGGCTGTGCTGCTGGGGGGCCCCGTGTTGTGTGCTTGGGAGCCCGTTGATTTGGGGTGGAGAGCCCGGTGTGCTGGGCTGTGCTGCTTGGGAGCCGTGTGGACAGGCTATGCTGGGGAGTGGTTTGAAGAGGCTCTGCTGGAGAGCCAGGCGGGCTATGGTGCGGGGGGCCACCGTGTGCTGTGCTGGGGAGCCCTGTGAGCTGGGCTGGGGAGCCCGGTGTGCTGGGCTGTGGAGCTGGGGAGGCGTGAGGACAGGCTCTGCTGGGGAGCGGTGTGGACAGGCTCTGATGGAGAGCCAGACGGGCTGTGCTGCTGGGGGGCCCCGTGTTGTGTGCTTGGGAGCCCGTTGATTTGGGCTGGAGAGCCCGGTGTTCTGGGCTGTGGTGCTGGGGAGCCGTGTGGACAGGCTCTGCTGGGGAGCGGTGTGAACAGGCACTGATGGAGAGTCAGGCGGGCTGATGTTCTGGGGGCCCCCGTGTTCTGTGCTGGGGAGTCCGGTGAGCTGGGCTGGGGAGCCCGATGAGCTGGGCTGTCCTTCTGGGGAGCCGTGTGGACAGGCTCTGCTGGGGAATGGTTTGAACAGGCTCTTCTGGAGAGCCAGGCGGGCTGTGGTGCTGGGGGCACCCGTGTGATGTCCCGGGGAGCCCGGTGAGCAGGGCTGGGGAGCCCGGTGTGCTGTGCTGTGCTGCTGGGGACAGGTTTAAACAGGCTCTTATGGAGAGCCAGGCGGGCTATGGTGCTGGGTGGGCCCGTGTGCTGTGCTGGGGAGCCCCGTGAGCTGGGCTGGGCAGCCCGGTGTGCTGGGCTGTGGTGCTTGGGAGCCCTGTGGACTCGCTCTGCTGGGGAGTGGTTTGAACAGGCTCTGATGGAGAGCCAGGCGGGCTGTGGTGCTCAGGGGGACCGTGTGCTGTCCTGGGGAGCCCGTTGAGCTGGGCTGGGGAGCCCAGTGTGCTGGGCTGTGGTGCTGGGGAGCCGTGTGGACAGGCTCTGTTGGGGAGTGGTTTGAATAGGCTCTGATGGAGAGCCAGGAGGGCTGTGGTGCTGGGGGGCCCCGTGTGCTGTGCTGGGGAGCCCGGTGTGCTGGGCTGTGGTGTTGGGGAGCCGTGTGGACAGGCTGTGCTGGGGAGTGGTTTGAACAGGCGTTGATGGAGAACAACGCGGGCAATGGTGCTGGGGGCCCCCGTGTGATGTGCTGGGGAGCCCGGTGGGCTGGGCCGGGGAGCCCGGTGTGATGGGCTGTGCTTCTGGGGAGCCGTATGGACAGGCTCTGCTGGGGAGCTGTGTGAACAGGCTCTGATGGAGAGCCAGGCGGGCTGTGGTGCTGGGGGGCCCCGTGTGCTGTGCTAGGGAGCCCGTTGAGCTGATCTGGGGAGCCCGGTGTGCTGAGCTGTGGTGCTGGGGAGCCGTGTAGACAGGCTCTGCTGGGGAGCCATTCGGGCTGTGGTGCTGGGGGGCCCGGTCTGGTGTGCTGGGGTGTCCGGTGTGCTGGCCTGGGGAGCCCCGTGTGCTGGGCTGTGGTGCTGGGGAGCCCGGTGTGCTGGGCTTTGGTAATGGGGAGCCGTGTAGACAGGCTCTGCTGCGGAGCGGTGTGAAAGGGCTCTGATGGAGAGCCAGGCGGGCTGGGGTGCTGGGGGGCCCCGTGTGCTGTGCTGGAGAGCCCGGTGTGCTGGGCTGTGGTGCTGGGGAGCCGTGTGTACAGGCTCTGCTGGGGAGTGGTTTGAACAGGCATTGCTGGAGAGCAAGGCGGGCTGTGGTGCTGGGGGGCCCCGTGTGCTGTGCTGGGGAGCCAGGTGTGCTGGGCTGTGGTGCTGGGGAGCCGTGTGGACAGGCTCTTCTGGGGGGTGGTTTGAACAGGCTCTGCTGGAGAGCCTGGCAGGCTGTGGTGCCGGGGGGGCCCCGTGTTCTGTGCTGGGGACCCTGGTGAGCTTGGCTGGGGAGCCCGGTGTGCTGGGCTGTGCTGCTGGGGAGCCGTGTGGACAGGCTCTGCCGGGGAGCGGAGAGAAAAGGCTCTAATGGAGAGCCAGCCGGGCTGTGGTGCTGGGGGCCCCCGTGTGCTGTGCTCGGGAGCCCAGTGAGCTGGGCTTTGGATCCCAGTGTGGTGGGCTGTGGTGCTGGGAAGCCGTGTGGACAGGCTCTGATGGGGAGAGGGTTGAACAGGCCCTGCTGGGGAGTGGTTTGAACAGGTTCTGCTGGACAGCCAGGCCGGCTGTGGTGCTGGGGTGCCCCGTGTGCTGGGCTGGGGAGTCCGTTGAGCTGGGCTGGGGAGCCCGGTGTGCTGGGCTTTTGTGCTGGGGAGCCGTGTGGAAAGGCTCTGCTGGAGAGCCAGGCGGGCTGTGGTGCTGGGGGGCCCCGTGTGCTGTGCTGGGGAGCCCGGTGTGATGGACTGTGGTGCTGCGGAGCCGTGTAGACGGGCTCTGCTGGGGAGCTGTATGAACAGGCTCTGATGGGGAGCAAGGCGGGCTGTTGTGCTGGGGGGCCCCGTGTGCTGTGCTGGAGAGCCAGGTGAGCTGGGCTTGGGAGCCCGGTGAGCTGGGCTGTGGTGCTGGGGAGCCGTGTAGACGGGCTCTGCTGGGGAGCTGTATGAACAGGCTCTTATGGAGAGCCAGGCGGGCTGTGGTGCTGGGAGGCCCCAGTGTGCTGTGCTCGGTAGCCCGGTTAGCTGGGCTGCGGGGCCCGGTGTGCTGGGCTTAGCTGCTGGGCTGCGTTTAGACAGGCTCTGCTGGGGAGTGGTTTGAACAGGCGTTGATGGAGAACAACGCGGGCTATGGTGCTGGGGGGCCCCGTGTGCTGTGCTGCGCAGCCCGGTGAGATCGGCGGGGGAGGCCAGTGTGCTGGGCTGTGCTGCTGGGGAGCCGTGTTGACCGGCTCTGCTTGTGAGTGGTTTGAACAGGCTCTGCTGGAGAGCCAGGCGGGCGGTGGTGCTGGGGGCCCCCGTGTGCTTTGCTGGGGAACCCGGTGTGGTTTTCTGTGCTGCTGGGGAGCAGTGTGAAAAGGCTCTGATGGAGAGCCAGGCGGGCCGTGGTGCTGGGGGCCCCCGTGTGCCGTGCTGGGGAGCCCGGTGTGCTGGGCTCTGGTGCTGGGGGGCCCCGTGTGCTGTGCTGCGGAGCCCGGTGATATCGGCTATGGAGCCCGGTGTGCTGGGCTGTGCTGCTGGGGAGCCGTGTGGACCTGCTCTGCTTGGGAGTGGTTTGAACAGGCTCTGCTGGAGAGCCAGGCGGGCCGTGGTGGTGGGGGCCCCCATGTGCTGTGTTGGGGAACCCGGTGTGGTGGGCAGGGGAGGCCAGTGTGCTGGGCTATGCTGCTGGAGAGCCGTGTAGACAGGCTCTGCTGGGGATCGGTGTATAGAGGCTCTGCTGGAGAGCCAGGCGGCCTGTGGTTCTGGGGGCCCCCGTGTCAAGTTCTGGGGAGCCCGGTTAGTTGGGCTGGGGAGCCTGGTGAGCCGTGTAGACAGGCTCTGCTGGGGAGTGGTTTCAACAAACTCTGCTGGAGAGCCAGGCGGGCTGTGGTGCTGGGGGGCCCCGTGTGCCTTGCTGGGGAGCCCGGTGAGATCGGCTGGGGAGCCCGGTGTGCTGGGGTGTGCTGCTGGGGAGCTCTGTGGACAGGCTCTACTGTGGAGCGGTGTTTACAGGTTCTGCTGGAGAGCCAGGCGGCCTGTGGTTCTGGGGGCCCCCGTGTCCAGTGCTGAGGAGACCGGTTAGCTGGGCTGGGGAGCCCAGTGTGCTGGGCTGTGCTGCTGGTGAGCAGTGTGGACAGGCTCTGCTGGAGATCCAGGCGGGCTGTGGTGCTGGGGGCCACCGTGTGCATTGCTGGGGAGCCCGGTGTGCTGGGCTGTGCTGCTGGGGAGCCGTGTGGACAGGCTCTGCTGGAGAGCCAGGCGGGCTGTGGTGCTGGGGGCCCCCATGTGCTGTGCTGCTGAGAACGGTGAGCTGGGCTGGGGAGCCCGGTGTGCTGGGCTGTGGTGCTGGGGAGCCGTGTGGACAGGCTCTGCTGGGGAGCGGTTTGAGCAGGCCCTGCTGGAGAGCCAGGCGGGCTGTTGTGCAGGGGGGCCCCGTGTTGTTTGCTGGGGGCCCCCGTGTGCTGTACTGTGGTGCCCCCTGTGCTGGGCTGTGGTGCTGGTGAGCCGTGTGTACAGGCTCTGCTGCAGAGCCTGGCGGGCTGTGGTGCTGGGGGCCCCCGTGTGCTGTGCTGTAGAGCCTGGTGAGTTGCGCTGGGGAGCCTAGTGTTCTGGGCAGTGCTGCTGGGGAGCCGTGCATACTGGCTCTGCTGGGGAGAGGGTTGAACAGGCTCTGATGGAGAGCCAGGTGGGCTGTGGTTCAGGGGAGCCCGGTGAGCTGTGCTGGGGGCTCCCGTGTGCTGGGCTGGGGAGCCCGGTGTGCTGGGCCGTGGTGCTGGGGAGCAGCGTTGAAAGGCTCTGCTGGGGAGCGGTGTGAACAGGCTCTGATGGAGAGCCAGACGGGCTGTGGTGCTGGGGGCCCCCGTGTGCTGTTCTGGGGAGCCCTATGAGATCGTCATGGGAGCCCGGTGTGCTGGGCTGTGGTGCTTGCGAACCGTGTAGACAGGCTCTTCTGGGGAGCGGTGTGAACAGGCTCTGATGGAGAGCCAGGCGGGCTGTGGTGCTGGGGGCCCCCGTGTGCTGTGCTGGGGAGCCCTGTGAGATCGGCATGGGAGCCCGGTGTGCTGGGCTGTGGTGCTTGCGAACCGTGGAGACAGGCTCTTCTGCGGAGCGGTGTTAACAGGCTATGCTGGAGAGCCAGGTGGGCTGTGGTGCTGGGGGCCCCCGTGTGCTGTGCTGGGGGGCCCGTTGAACTTGGCTTAGGAGCCCGTTGTGCTGGGCTGTGGTGCTGGGGAGCCGTGTGGACAGGCTCTGCTGGGGAGTGGTTTGAACAGGATCTTCTGCAGAGCCAGGCGGGCTGTGAATCTGGGGGGCACCGTGTGCTGTGCTGGGGAGCCCGGTGAGCTGGGCAGTGGTGCTGGGGAGCCGT